>PISX010001888.1:115548-178098 GCA_004024625.1 Mellivora capensis | reverse complement strand
TTTTTTTTTTTTTTTTTTTTTTTTTTTTTTTTTTTTTTTTTTTTTTTTTTTTTTTTTTTTTTTTTTTTTTTTTTTTTTTTTTTTTTTTTTTTTTTTTTTTTTTTTTTTTTTTTTTTTTTTTTTTTTTTTTTTTTTTTTTTTTTTTTTTTTTTTTTTTTTTTTTTTTTTTTTTTTTTTTTTTTTTTTTTTTTTTTAGTTTCTATTTCATTTATTCTGTTCTAATTCTTTATTGTTTTCTTCCTTCAGCTGGTTTGGGGTTTTGTATGTTTTTTCTTTTACTAGCTCCTTTAGGTGTAAGGTTAGGTTGTTTATTTGATATTTTTCTTGCTTCTTGTGGTAGGCCTCTATTGTCCTAAACTTCCCTCTTAGAAGACCCTTTGACACATCCCAAAGATTTTGGACCATTGTGTTTTCATTTTCATTTGTTTCCTTGTATTTTTTTTTAAGATTTTATTTATTTATTTGACAGGCAGAGATCACAGGTAGGCAGAGAGGCAGGCAGGGAGAGAGAGGAGAAAGCAGGTTCCCCGCGGAGCAGAGAGCCCGACGTGGGGCTCGATCCCAGGACCCTGGGACCATGACCTGAACCAAAGGCAGAGGCCTTAACCCACTGAGCCACCCAGGCACCCCAGTTTCCTTGTATTATTTTTATTTCCTCTTTGATTTCTTGGTTGACCCATTCGTTGTTTAGTAGCATGTTATTTAACTTCCATGTATTTATGCTCTTTTCAGATTTTTCTTGTGGTTAATTTCTAGTTTCATAACTAGAAAACATGCATGGCATGACTTCGATCTTTTTTAATTTTTGAGACTTGTTTTATGGCCTGATAGATGATGTATTCTGGAGAATGTTCCCTGTGCACTTAAAAATAATGTGTTTTCTGCTGACTTAAGATGTTCTAAGGGCACCTGGGTGGATACGTTGGTTAAACATCTCTCTTCAGCTCAGGTCACGATCTCAGGGTCCTGGAATCGAGACCTGCTCTGGGCTTCCTGCTCAGCAGGTTGTGTGCTTCTCCCTCTCCCTCTGCCTATCCCACCTGCTCATGCCCCCCTCACCAAGTAAATAAATAAAATCTTTAAAAAAAAAAAAGGATGGGATGTTCTGAATATATCTGTTAAATCAGGCTGGTCCAGTGTGTCATTCAAAGCCACTCTTCCTTGTTGATTTTCTGTTTGGATGATCTGTCCATTGATGTAAGTGGGCTGTTAAAGCCCCCTGCTATTATATTACTATTGATTACTTCCTTTATAATTGTTATTAACTGCTTTGAGTATTTGGGTGCTCCCACTTTGGGTGCATAAATACTTACAATTGAATCATTATATCAAAAACTAATAATGTACTATATGTTGGCTAATTGAATTTTAAAAAATTTATAATTGTTATATCTTCTTGTTGGATTATCCCCTTAATGATTATATAGTATCCTTCTTTGTCTCTTCTTATCTGTTTTATTTTATTTTATTTTTTTTTAAGATTTTATTTATTTATTTGACAGACAGAGATTACAAGTAGGCAAGAAAGGCAGGCAGGGAGAGAGAGGAGGAAGCAGGCTCTCTGAGGAGCAGAGAGCCCGATGCGGGGCTTGATCCCAGGACCCTGGGATCATGACCTGAGCCAAAAGCAGAGGCTTTAACCCACTGAGCCACCCAGGCACCCCTTATCTCTTGTTTTAAAGTCTGTTTTGCCCTGTATAAGTTTTGCTGCCCTGGGTTTCTTTTCATAGCCATTTGCATGATAAATGCTTTTCTATCCCTTCACTTTCAATCTACATATGTCTTTAGGTCTGAAGGGAGTTCCTTATAGGCAGCTTATGGATGGGTCTTGTTTGTTCTGTCAGCCTATGTCCTATTATTGGAGTGTTTAGTCCACTTATTTTGAGTAAATATTGATAGGTAGGTATTTATTGCCATTTTGTTACTTGTTTTGTGGTTGTTTTTATAGTTTTTCTCCTTTCTTATCTTGCTCATTTCTCTCATGATTAGTTAGCTTTCTTTAGTGATATACTTGGATTCCTTTCTCTTTATTTTTTTGCATATCTATTACTGGTTTTGTGATTACCATTTGGTTTGTATATAACATCTTCTGTATGTAACAGACTATATTAGGTTGATGGTTGCGAAAGTTTGAACCTATTTTTTACTTCTCTCCTCCTCACGTTTTAGTTATATGATGTCATACTTTATATCCTTTTATTTTGTGAGTCCCGTGACTAATTTTATAGATACACTAATTTATAAATACACTGCTTTTGTGTTTCCTACTTTTTATTACTCTTGCTTATGATCTTTGCTTTCTACTCCAGGAGTCATGTAAGGCTGGTTTAGTTGTTATGAATTCCTTTATTTTTTGTTTGTCTGGAAAACTCTTTATCTCCTCAATTCTGAATGAGAGACTTGCCAGATAGTTTTCTTAGCTGCAGATTTTTTTTTCCTTTCAGCACGTTGAATGTGTCATGCCATTCTCTTCTGGCCTGCAAAATTTCTACTGAAAAATTGGCAGATAGCTTATTGAGTTTCCTTTGTATGTAACTGCTTTATTTTCTCTTGCTGCTTTTAAAATTCTTTTCTTTATCACTAACTTTTTGTCATCTTAACTACTATGTGTCTTTTTTTTTAAGATTTTATCCATTTGTTTGGGAGAGAGCAAGCTAGAGAGAGAGAGAAAGAAGGAGAGAGAGAGCATGAAAAGTGGGGGGGGGGGGGCAGAAGGAGAAGCTGGCTCCCTGCTGAGCAGGGAGCCTGATTTGGGGCCTGACCCCAGGACCCTGAGATCATCACTTGAGCTGAAGGCGGACATCAAACCAATTGAATTACCCAGGCGCCCCTACTATGTGTCTTGATGTGGACCTCCTTGGGTTGATTTTGTTAGGAGAAAGATCATAAGTTTTGAACATATAGAGATGAAATGTTTGTTTGCCATTGTTTGAAGATGTTGAATAGGTATTTTGATATATTTGACTGGAGTTAAGGGAAGAGGTCCAAGTTGGAGATATAAACTTAGGAGTCAACAGCACACAGATGAAGAGGAGAAGAGGAGGAGAATTGTTGGAGCAATGCTATTGAAGGTGAGATCTAGTACCCTTGGGGCAGGTTTGGTTTTGAATAGGAGCATGAATAATTCCTCTATAGCAACAGGCAGAAAAACAGAAAATAAGAGTGGAGGCACTGGGATAAATGTGGAGGTGGAGTCTAGATTTCCTCTTGACTGATTCCATTTTGTGTGAAATAGTAAGCAAAGTCATAAGCTAAGATCAGTTTGGGAGGGTGATGAATAAGGGACAACTGTTATGTCTGGAGTGTGTGAGATTGCTGATTCCAAGTCAGCCAGAGTTGGGGCTACATCTCTGGGCAAATGGTACTCTCTGGGCAAGATGAAGCAATGAAACCTCATTTATAAAGCATGCAGATACTGAGGTCAGTGCCAGGTTTTCAGGAATGATGGGTGGTAACATCAGTTTCTCAACTCTCTTTCTGAGGTGGGATGTTGCAATTATCTGAACAGGTTCAGGAACTGAGCTGGTGAGGTGTGCATTTGGGCAAGGGGAGGCTTATAGTTAGGGACAACAGAGTGAAGCTCTGAGGAGGTAGCATCCTGATCCTTTCTGCTATTCTGCCCTGAAAATTATGGGTTTTCTGTAACAGACAAAAATCACAATCTTCTGTTCTTAATTTGGGACAATATCAAAAAAGGTTTCCCCTTATCTTTTATTTATTTGGAAAAACAGATAATTTTTGTTCATTTTGTAGTATGTGTATATATGTATACATACCTATATGGAAATGTGCATATGGATAGAAAGAGCAAGATAGCAAGCTTGATTTATGAACAAAAGAGCTTTATACATGGCATTTGTAGACTTACATATTTCCCTTTGCAGATATTCAGATCAACTCTAGGAAAGAGCCCAGGGACCTTGCTTAAGAATGATAATCACATCTGTTATCATCCTTTTTCCTTCCTCTGAGGGATCTTAATATGTTGCTTTCAAGGAAGGAATGCTCAAGAGACATAAGAAAACATAAGTCAAACTGGCTTCAGCAAAAGGGGAATTTCTGACTCAGATAACAGAACAAATTGACTCCAAGGTCTGTCCAATATAGTGTCCAAATGGATCAGCAGAATCCTGTTTCTTCTGAAATGACTCCATTCTCATGCTGACTGTTCCCTTATGAAGTAGAGTCCTTTGAGAAGCAGATGCCAAGACGGAATTAGACACAGTGATGATTTGGGTCTTCATGAATCAATGTCAGCTCAGGCCCTATGTATAAAAGTCCTCAAAATATGAGGTATTCCTCTTTTTCCATGTTACAGTCACTCTGGTAAATAATTGCAGTGAATGGGGATGGACTGGGAGAATCATTATAGTATATTTTTGATGCAGTTGTTTGTGGAGTCCCTTCTAGAACACAGACGCTTCTTCAGTCAATGAATTCTGGATTTGAAAATTGGCTCAAGTTTGGAAGCTGAGCAAGGGATTGAAAATTTTTACTGGAGCTATGCCCTCAGCCTCCTGCTCTTCCATTCCTGCCCTTTTCTGATTGTGGATTAAGCAACACCCTTGCTTGATGGCCCTCTATTCTACCCCAAGGAATGCCATGTTCTTTTAACCATCTCCTATGATTCTAGCCCCCACTTGCTGACCCTCTGACTTTGGCTGTTGTTTTGATTATTGTGGCCTTCTGAATTCTTGTGTTTAAGAACCACCATTTGACCATTATTACTTTGGGAGCTCTATCATTCCCGTTGGCTATAAGCAAGCCCAGCTCCCTTCTTCTACTGCTTCTACTATCAATCTTGACCTACATTGGAGAGCCATCACTAAACACTAGTGCCCTCTTAGCAGCATGTTTCTTTATTTCTTTCCTTTTTTTTTTTTTAAGATTTTATTTATTTATTTGACACAGAGAGAGAGATAGCAAGAGCAGGAACAAAAACAGGGGAAGTGGGAGAGAGAGAAGCAGGCTTTCCGCAGAGCAGGGAGCCTGATGCAGGGCTTGATCCCAGGACCCCAGGATCACAACCCAAGCCAAAGGCAGATACCTAATGATTGAGCCACCCAGACGCCCCAGCAGCATGTTTCTGATGGCCTTGATATTTTTCTCTGGACCCTCTTCTGGAACATAATCATCTGGTGGTTTTTCTGACCTCACATAATTCATCTACTGGAGTAAGACCAAATTCTCTAACCTTTCTATTCCTTCCTCTTTCTTCTGTGTGGACAACTTATGTGTTATGACTTTCCTCCAGGTCAGCTCTCACTTTCTTTATGCTTCTAAAAGTCATCTAAACAATGAATTGCCCCATCCCCTGGGATCTTGCTAGGCTATTAAATCCCGTGTCCTATGAAAGTACCCACAAGTCAATGAAATCTTACTTATCCAGTTTAACATTTCAGTGCCTTGATAAGCATTTTCAAATTGTAGTATCAGTGGTACTCACTGACTCCTGCCAATATAAGCTAATGATACTATGAAATATACTTTTTTTTCCTCTCTTACCAGACACACTGTGTCTCATCTGGATTCTACTGAGTTTAACTCTAGCTATTGGCCTATCAGACAGGAGAAGGGGTAGTAGGGACTCTCAGCATATGGGGAGTCCACCTCCACAAGCTCTGACATTTCAGGGGGACCTGCAGAGTCAAATTCACATGCTCAGGAGGATCCATCCATTTACCAAGGCCATCAGGAATATGGTGGTAAAAAGAGAACTGCATTATTAAGATGTTCAATATGTCTGCTCCATAAACCAAAACTGACAATAGAAACAGTCTCAGAACCGGGCTCATTGATATCCATGGAACTGATGAGGTTCCCAAAGTAAAAGAAGCCAGGTGGTGGTGCTTAAACACAGAAGCCACGTTTCAGCCAAGCTTTCCCAGCCAGAATTCTGGCCTTCGCATGAGACCTGCCTGGGTCGACACATAAATATCTTTGGAACACTGTCAGTATCAGGCTGTCAGTCTGCTGCTTAGCTGTGTCCATTTCCACTACAGGGGACAAAGGCTACCAAAGAGATCCTCTGGCTTTCACACTTAGTCTTTTACTGCTAGTCAGTACCCTTGGTTTCTCATTATCCCTCTGTAGGGCATCAGTACAACTCTATAACCAACCCATTCTGCTGTCCTTGTAGGTACCCACACCCCTATATCTTTCAAATGGCTGAATCATTATATCCGCCAGGACATTCCTCTCCATCAGATCATTTTCCTAGATGGAAAATATTTTACTACTGGTGATTTTTTAGCAGTTCAGCTGTCATCTCTTTCCAGGGACTATTCATACTCCATATACTGCTCAAGATGGTATCATTTTTACCCACTGGGTAGTAACTGAATCAGTTTCAAAGCTTTACCTTACCATTTGCTTTCTCCAAACACTTCTAATATGTTTGTGTTAATGTGTATCCTTCAAGAATTAGCTGCCAAGGTGCAATTGGAAGTACAAGAGGTTTATTGGGAAACAGTTGGGAAAGATAACAGAAAGGGAGATAGTGAAGGTGAAGAGAACCTTCAAACAGTGATACAGGGGTGACACCTGTAAAGGCGAGGTGAAGGAATGAAAATTTGTTTGGAAGGATTTCAGAGTACAGCCTAGTTCTAAGAAAGTTTCAACCAGATTGATGGGGAGTCTTCAAGTCAAAAATCTTCCATTAGAACATTCTGGACTAGTGCTCTTACCATGTTTAGTCTTGGTTGAGAGCAGCCTGTAGGAAGCATGGATTTGGATGAATATGATGGAACATCTGAGGGACAGCAGCTGAGGCCATCAGTCACTTATGCTCTTTACTGGTCATTTTCATAGCCACACACTACATAGTTTCAAGATGGCTTTTTGCAGCTACAGGGCTCAAATCCTTTCAAGTTTGAATCTAGAGAAAGATGATAAATATCTTTGTCCTAGCATTTCCAGCGAAAACTCTGAGATTAACTTGGATTGGACCAGCATGGGTCATGTGCCCACTCATCTACCTCATGGTGGCCAGGGAAGTACCATGTTCTGATTTTTTCAGGTCTAATTTTCATGCTCCCCTTCCAGGATAGGTTTTGGGGTCTCATTCATACCATGAGAACTGAGCAGTGGTGAAGGGCAGATTCCCAAACAAAAACATGTACATAAAGAATATATATGTATTTTTACTTTCAATTGCTGTTGCCAGGTTGCTTTCCATAGGCATCATAACAATCACAGTTCCACCAAAAAGTAAAAAATGGTACTTTTCTCCATATCTTCACCAGAAATATGTATTAGCTTTGTTTTAATATTTTTGCCAACCTGATGGATACAAAGTGCTAGCTCATTATTACTTCAGTTTACAATTGCCCAGTACTAGCATATTTTGAAATATTTTTTCACACATTCATTGACTGCTTGGATTTGCCTTCCTATAATAGTGTCTTTATCTTTTGTCCATTTTTCCCATTGTTTTTCTTCTTTTTTTGTCCTTTTCTTGTCAGTTTATAAGAGCATTTTTCATATTATAGCTAATAACCCTGGTCTGTCTGTCCTCTGCATTCCAGATAGGCAAGGAAAAAGCCTGAAACTCTACTCACATGTTGCCCATCTCCATCTTTATAGTCAGTACTAGCTCAGAGTCCTCAGGGTGCAGTTTAGATCAATATGCCAAGCCTTGGGACAACTCCATCATTCATGTTTGAAAAACAAAGCAAGATAGGACCCAGTGAAACACAAGTTTCCATGCGCCAACCTTTCCCCTTACAGGGACAATATTGCTCAAATTCCAGCCATTCTGGAACCACCTTAACATTTTTATCATATCCTTTAAGTTTTGTACCATTATTTATATTTCTGAAATGCAGCATTTTAACATAGGTTTATTTTTAAATTTTATGTTGTTGCCATTGTATCACTATACCCACTAGTTATAGTTTTCCAGTACTCATTAAAAATAAATTCACAGGGGCGCCTGGGTACAGCATTTGGTTAAGCTGCCCACTGTAGGTTTGGGCTCAGGTCTCTGCTCAAGTAGTGATCTCAAAGTTGAGATGGAGACCCATGTCTTGCTCCACAATCAGCTCAGATTCTGCTTAAGTTTCTCTCTCCCTCTCCCTCTGCCTCTCCCCCCTGCACTTTCTCTAAAATAAATAAATCTTTTAATAAATAAATTCACAACTATGAGAGTAAAAGATATCCATCTGCATACCACTTAAAATATACCATTCTTTGGGAAACTACATCAAAGCCTGCCACAAGCCCATGAACCAGTCAAGAAGAAGATCAAGGGTTTACAGAGCTGTCAGTCTCACTGTCTGCAGCACAGCAAACCCCCTGGGATGGGGTGGGTGGTAGTAGCTTCATTTATATCTGAGGAAAACACCACAGAAAGGTACAATTGCTTTCCATACTATTGAATAGTGAACATTAGAATCCAGGCCTTGCTCCAAAAACAATTCTGTAGCAGGGATCTATCAAGTCCAGGGGGCAAAATTTACCTAGTGGTCAGGGCTCTAGGAAGCCTGAGCCCAGGGCAGGCCAGGATTGCATTACCAACATTCCATGTTCTGGCTGGAACACTATAAGTTCTAAGGTTCTGTGAATTATGCTAGGGTCCAGGGCTCAGAAAGGGCTGCTTCAGAAGGTGCTGTGATTTGTTCGGGTCACAATCCCGTCGGGGCCTGCCTGTCCAACCTGGTACCTGCTGCCCACTGCCATCCGACTGGCCTGGAACTGGCAAAACCCAGGCTGGAGGAACCATGTGCTGGCTGCGGACATGGGGCCAAATCTTCTTGCCAGTTTTTCTCTCCCTCTTTTTCATTCAACTGCTTATCAGCTTCTCTGAGAATAATTTTTCCCACGTCTCCAGACAGAGAGGAAAACAGAGATCAAATTCTTTGGATGATGGTAAGCCATTCCAAGCCCAGAGGCTGCTGCTCTACACACACCACTGCCACCATATTTCCTTTTCGTTGTGCCACTCTGGCAAGCTGAAATTTTCATCTCTAAAGTTGCTGTTAGTATCAGTGGGAAGATATTTTTGAGGGCTCTTGATGTGTTTGGTGAAATCCAGTTTAATTGGACTTGAATTAATCAGAAATGTGAAGAGTGGATTAAAACAGTTTAAAAATTTGGAAAAGCATGTGCCTGTCTCCCCCCTCACTTTTTGCATGACCTATATAGCACATTTGTGCTCTGAATAAATTAGCTAATAAATTAGCTAATCAGATTCTGCCCAATAATCATAGCTAGTCTTAGTGTTTTAAGGTTTTAATTAATAAATTGCTTGATTTGTGTCTTAAGGAAGAATTTGTTTGATCTGGAGACTTCCCTTAGTTTTCCTCCCCAACTGAAGACATTTTGGAAAGTTAAAATTCATGCTGAGTTGAATTCTTGAACCCGGAAATAAGCTTTATAGTATTCTAGATTGAAATTGTGTAGATAGAATTAGGACAGGATTTGAATTACTAGGAAAATGACCTGTAAAGGCAAGATTGCTATTTGTGTGAAGACTGTAAGAATTAATGCTGTCTGGTTTCTAGAGTCTGAAAGAATGTTAATATCTATAAGGAAATTGGTCTTCCTTGCTAAAATCAAACCCAAAGCTTTCTGCTTTGTCCTGAAGTAAGATAAGATTCCCCTTTGAGAGGATGAGGAGTAAGGAGAGGCTGAATCAGAAGACCTAGCTTGTTTCCTTTGGTTTCATCTTTCCCATAGATTTTGACCCCTTGGTCATCCCCATACATACTCCAAGAGGAATGGTGTTCTAGTGCCATCTCCACCATGTTCTCCACACAAATAGTGCCTAAAACCATAGGCCAAGCATAGAAACAAATGCTTCCTTTTGTTCCTTAGCAAATTGGAATCATACTGGGATTTTTCTAAAGACTTTATTAAAATGCTGATGAAGATCTAGAAAGGAGTTAACAAAGACAAAAACAAATCAAGAATTATAGGTAACATAGTCTGGTCTCCAAAGACTGAAGTTTCTGATTATAGTTAGCTCAGTTCTAGGGCTGACCAATCCTGTTCAACGTTTCTGTGGAAACAGTGTCCCTTTGTAAAGGAAAGCCTGGTTCAGCCAGTCCTGGACCTCCTCCCACCCTCCAATGTTTGCTTCCTAGCCGAGGCATTTCCCCTTTGTGCTTGCATTCAACCCTCCCATCTAACAGAATATTAGATGTTTCTTAGACATCATTCCTTCAACTCCAAATCTGAGAAAATGATTCCAATCCCTACTATGATCCCCACCTCCATCCTTTCTAGCACTCAGATTGATAGACCTTTGCCACAGGACTTTCTGAATGATCCCACAATAAGTGAGACCTACCACAAAGGGGGTTGCTTTGATCCCCAGAGTTTTTAACCCTGATATTCACTTACATCTGACAGCTCAGTAAGAAATTTTCTATGAAGTTACAGTTGCACTTGGAACTTTGGGTTAGGAATCTTTGCCCCCAATATCATTCATTCATATATATATATATATATATATATATATATATATATATATATATATATGCATGCAGATATATATTCACATGTAGAGATGTTCTTTCACCAGGAGCAACCAAACAACAAAAGGGGGATAGTCAAAAAGCAAGTGGCAACCAAGGGAAAAAAATAAAGGAAAGATTCTGCATCAGAAAAGAATAGTATAACATGACAATGCTCCAAATACCACTATCATCCTTTAGAAGTAACTGGTGAATAACTAAATTCCAAGAATTTTCATTAATACTCCTGGAACTAGAGAGATACACATTGAGTGCATATCCTATTCTTTACCATTCTTAAGAACAACAGAGGAAATGGTTACAGAGGAGAAATAAGAGAAAAAGAAAAACTGAACAATGGATCTGTCTGATGGAAAGGTCGGTTCCTGGGCTGCAAACTCCATTAAGGGGCAGATCTATAGTCCGTTTGATGGACATGGATAATGCCTCCAATTAGCTAGAATCCTGGAAGAGGAAAATGACAAAAATCTCAGAAGAGAATGTAGAGCCCAGATATTCTAACGAAGTCTGGCACAGACTCACCTGAGTTCTTTCCAAGTTGTTCTTGCTGAGAACAACTGAATGAATAGAACATAAAATACCATAAAACTGTAGGTTCTCAGAAAAACATCTCAGGATGGTTGTAAGGTGGTCAAGGTGTCACCTCCATCATGTCAGCACCAATAGAAGCTCTTAACCCAGCAATCCAAACATGAGTAAGATGAAAATAGACAGCAGAACAACTATGCAAACACCGCATAGCTAACTAAATAATGAAATTAAGGAGTTTGATAGCATGCAGAAAATAAATAATGTATCCTAGAATAAAACATAACTCAAGAAACAAATGCAAATTTCCCCATAAGTGCTCTGAGCTAGAGAACCACCAAATAAGAAATAGATTCACTGAGGGGCACCTGTGTCGCTCAGTCAGTTAAGTATCTGCCTTCAGCTCAGGTCATGATCCCTGCATCCTGGGATGGAGCCCCCCACCTCCTCCCTGCTCAATGGGGAGTGTGCTTCTCCCTGTTCTTACACTCTTGCTCTTGTGCTCTTATACTGTCTTTCTTATTCCCTCTCAAATAAATAAAATCTTAAAAAAGATAGAATGAACGAAACTAGTTTTGAAGTAAAGATAACAGAATGAGATGAAAGATAACAGAAAGAGAGAAAAGATGAGAGAAGAAAAGAAAAGAGAAAAGAAAAAATGAGAAAAGATAACAGAAGAGATGAAAAGGCAGATTTCTCTGAGGAAATTCATTGAAGGCTAAATAATTTGAATATGCGGCAAGGCTTCCAGGTTTTCTCCTTATTTCTTTAAGTACCCATTTATTTCTGCTAATGTTGAACACACCAAGAAAATTTCTCAGGACTTAGTGAGAAGAAACAAAGCTATGGACTTCATACTAACTGGAATGTTTCTTAGCTGCAGTGTGAGAAACTGAGATTTTATATATAAGAAAAACATAATTTGTTTCACTTAAGTGAAGCAGAAGACATGCATGGGACCTCAGAAATGAGTGAATCACCATCATCTCTATATTTCTCCTTCATTTTCTCTCCTTCTCTCTGCTTATCAGCTTCATTCACTCCTATTAGCTTCTGCCTCAGGACTTCTTTAACAGTCACTGGCAGCTCCATCTTCTCAACTTTCCAAAGAGAAAGTGGCTGCCTGCCACCTCTTAACCCTCACTTCTTGATTTGTAAACTGTCAGAGGAAGACTTTCATTTGCCTGACTTGCTCATATTCCCTCTCCCTAGACCAGTGAGCACATGTGGCTCAAATGTGCAGCGTTACATGCCTGCCTGGGACCAGGGAGTTTGTTGTAGGAGAAGGCAGTTAGCAATTGTACCGTGTGTCTAATGCTGGGGAAGGAGCATCCTGCCAAGGAAGGATGGGTTATATTTCCCAGGAGAAGGGGAGGTGCTGGTGGTCAAAACAGCTCAAATCCACACTCTGTTGTTACTAGCAAGTGAACTTCAGTGTGTTATTGACTTTTCTGGGTCAGTTTCTTCATCAATAAAGTGGGGAAAATAATAACCACCTTTCAGGATTGTGAAGATTGGGTCTAATTGTTTTCGATAAGCACATGTTTAGAAATTGCTTAGTAAGGATTCCACATAATCTGAGAGTGAAGGTCAGTTTATATTTCCTATGAAGGTGGATTGATTCCTGGTTGTTGCTGCTCAGTAAGGATGTGCACTTTTCTAGTTGGTTCTTTCAGAGATTGACCTTTTCCTAGTTTACACAAAAATGCCCTATCTAGCAGCAGCCCTATGTCTTCAACTTTCTCTAATGTATATAATATAAAAAAGGTAAATGAAAACCATGTTGATACCATGTACTTGCTGGTATGATGTAGCAACTTCACCTCTTCAGTATTCTTCCCCCAAACTCATATCTTCAGTCTAATCATGAGAGAAACAGACAAATCCAAATTGAAGGATATCCTACAAAATATTTGGCCAATACTCTTTAAAACCATCAAGGTCGTGAAAAACAAGGAAAGACTGAGACGCTGTCACAGACTAAAGGAGACATGGTGAGCAGATGCAGTGTGGGATCCTGGATCTTGGAACAGAAAAAGTACATTAGTATAAGAACCAGTGAAATCCTAGTAAAATCTGGAGTTTAGTTAAAAGCAGTGTATTGGTGTTGGTTCCTTAGTTTTGATAAATGTACCATGATAATATAAGATGTTAGCCATGGGGAAAACAGGAAGTTTCTGTATAAGCTATGAAATTTTTCTGTAAATCTAACATTATTCCAATGTAAAAACTTTAGCTGTGAAAAAAAAAAAAAAGCTGTGGGAAACAAGTAGAATTTGGAGAACGGTGGCTAAGACACATGCCTTTTTTTCTCCTGCTCCTGTCTCCTGAAGTAAGCCTAAAGCCACTGTCCCCAACATAGCTGAGCAGTAGCATCTTTCCCATTTACCTTGTCTTCTACTCAACTTCCTTTTGGAGGCTCCAAAATGATACTTTTGGGTAGGGAGAAGTAATATTCAATAGCGCTTAATTTGATAAACTCCTCTAAGTCTTCTCCCAGCCAAATCAGATCTGTATCCAATCAAACAATTTGAAATTAAATAGGAAGGTCTGACCTTTCCCACATAGCTTATGAACTCTAGCCCCCCAAATAATAGAGTGTCTTTATTGTTATTGCATCACATGAAAGCTAGGGTATTAATTTCAGACCCTACTTACTTTACAGAGATGTTAGAGTAAGAAAAAGAGCCATCAAAATCCTTTTTTCCAGACTTAAAGTTTTTATTCTAGAACTTTTAAATATTAATTATATTTTTTATTTTGTTATGAAATAGGAAGAATGAAAATCCTCACCTGGGAGAAGTTTTTAAAGCTTGTGGCACAACAAGATAGAGAATTAATTTTTTTAATATTTAAAGGAGTGGGGCACCTGGGTGGCTCAGTCTGTTAAGCATCTGCCTTTGGCTCAGGTGATCCCAGTGTCCCAGGATTGAGCCTTGTCAGGCTCCCTACTCAGTGGGGAGCCTGCTTGTCCTGCTCCCTCTGCCTCTAAGGACTAATTAGCCAAGAATATCTTGGCAAAACCATCTTGAATAACAAAGGAATTACTAAAAGAGGTTTTTAAAGTATAATATTGTAAATATACAGTGATACTGCTGATTTGTTTTTCCTTAATGTTTTTTGGAAGATTTTGTTTTGTTTTGTTTTGTTTTTTATTTGATGGAGAAGGAACACAAGCAGGGCAAGTGGGAGAGGGAGCGGGGAGCCTGATGGGCTCAATCCCAGGACCCCAGGATCATGACCTAAGCAGAAGGCAGATACTTAACAACTGAGCCACCCAGGCACCCCTGGAAGTTATTTTTAAGAACGCACTTGGCTAATCAAAGTTGGATAATGCCATTTCATATTTTTCCAAGCAATAGTAGAAAATAAGAGAGTTAGGATTTAAATAGTACCAAAGGGGAAAGTGTCTAGATATATGAAAATAATGAAATAAAACACTGGGGTATGGATGTGTGTGCCATTAAACAGGAATGACTAAATGAAATGTACTTTTATATAAAATTAAGCAGTAAATGGTCTTTGCATTTACATTTTTGCACTTTTTTTATAGCATGTACTATAAAGAAAAATTGTCAATTATGCACAGAAGATAAGAAAGTAAGTTAACTTTTATATGAGAAAATTGTCTTGGGAATGTTATAAAGTCACATAATTTACATTTGTAAATGTACTTCTAGAAAATTATGCCTCAAAAACAAAAACAAAAAATTTTGCTTGAAAAGAATTATACTTTGGGAAGAATTTTTTGTAAGTCAAGGAAAGTCAATCCCTTTGAGATGCAGTGAAAATTTCCTTACTACTCTATTACCCCAACACTACAAAGGATGACACCTTGTTCCTTAACTACAATGTAGCTAGGTTCCCTTCCCCTTCTCTGATGATTAGGTAGCTGACAACATTGTTCACTTCAGATTTGGAAGAAGGCAGAAATGCCGTAAAAAATGAGGGAAATGATGTTACAGAGAGCTTTGCAGCAACCCTTACAAAACCACTCAACTGGGGCACCTGGGTGGCTCAATGGGTTAAAGCCTCTGCCTTCAGCTCAGGTCATGATCTCGGGGTCCTGGGATGGAGCCCCACATCAGGCTCTCTGCTCAGTAGAGAGCCTGCTTCTTCCTCTCTCTCTCTGCCTGCCTCTCTGCCTACCTGTGATCTCTGTCTGTCAAATAAATAAATAAAATATTTTTAAAAAACCCATTCAACCATAACTGGTATTGGAGAGCTGAAAATTAACACCGAAGACAAAGAGACATGAAATCACAAATTAGAAAAGAGCATACTCTAGTAACTACTATCTGTCATAGTGATGTGGACACACAATTCTGTGCACCTTCTTATCTTCATCAAGGCCACTCCTTCATGTGATGGGCACCTGGGTTCCTGGCTCACAGACATCTCCACCCAATTCATGCTATTACCTACGTGCTTTTCAAACTCGGTGAAGGCCCGGACATACTTGGTCCCTCAGGCTCCTGAGTTCCTCAGCTCTGCATTAAGAAGTCACTTTGGTGGCCACACCCTGAACCTGCACAATTTACAGCGGTTCCTAAATTCTCATTCCCCTTATACGTACTTTTTGGCATCAGTAAGACTGCCCTCTAGTCCTTTAATCTCTCATTTTTCCTTCAGCATATTGGCCCTCTCCTATGGACTCCTTCAAGCATCCGTCCTGTGAATTCTCATGGCTGTTCACTTGAATGAAATATTCTTCCACATTTCTTTGTGTGTTACAATGGAAATTTTCGAACATGAAAGCAAAGAAAATGGTATAATAGAATTATATACCTGCAAGATCCATCTTGGCCGATCTTATTTCATATATGCCCTCTGTCTACCAAAATGGATTGTTTTGAAACAAATAAGGGTTTTGATACTGTATCATTTTACTTAGTAAATATTTACCACTCTCTCCCTCTCTCTATCTCTCTCCTTCTCCCTCTCATTCCAGTTGTATATGTATTTATATATAATAGATACTCTGCTTTAAAATATTAGAAGTCCATCATTACACCTAAAAATTAATAACTTCTTAATATCATCAAGCATCCAGGAAATAATCACATTTCTCTTGTTTCATAATGTTTTAAAGTTCATTTGAATGAAGTCCATACACTGCAATTGGCTAATATGCCCTTTAAATCTCTTTTTATCTGGGGCGCCTGGGTGGCTCAGTGGGTTAAGCCTCTGCCTTCAGCTAGGGTTATGATCCCAGGGTCCTGGGATGGAGCCCCGCATTGGGCTCCCTGCTCAGCAGGGAGCCTGCCTCCTCCTGCCTCTCTGCCTACTTGTGATCTCTCTTCATCAAATAAATGAATAAAATCTTTAAAAAAAATAATAAATCTCCTTTTATCTATATGCTCCCTTCTCCCTCTTTTTTTCTTTACTGTAACTTATTTGTGATAGAAACTGAACTATTTGTTCTATTGTTTTGACCACAGTCTGGATTTTGCTCTACCCCATGCTCCATAACGTGCTCTGTCATGTTCTTCTTTCCCTTGTTTTTTGTTCTTGTAAACTGGTAATTAGATATGGAGGCTTGATCAGCTTCAGTTTAATTTTTTGGCAGGAATATCTCATGCTGAGGACTTTCATTAGTAAGCAAATAAGTTTGTTGAACATTTTGTGTTGTCAGCAGCCCTTGGTGATCCCTGCCTATACACAGTTTTGTATTTCACTAGAGGTTGCAAAAATCACCACTACTTTAATGTCCTTGCCTTCTCATCTTTAGCTATGTTGGATCTACATTCCCTGGGGCTCATTGGTCCTTTGATATGTCCTCTGATTTGCAACCCATTATTAGCCCGTTTTTTCTGGAGCATATTGCATCAAAATCTACTTTAGTGCAACTACAAATTCAGAGTTTCTCTTCTCACCTAAGCCCCAAGACTACCCATTTCTTTCCTTTGGTTAGCAATATTCCGTCAAATTTCCCACAGCAGCAATTCCAAACTTTGTTGCCATCCTTAATGTCCCAAAGTTATCTCACATTCACTCATTCTCAACTATGGGTTTTTGTCTAATTTTATAGAAAAAAATAGAGGCTCCCGGGGCAAACTTTACTCCCCATGCTGATAAAATTTCTGTCATTCTTCCTCATCGCTATGCATTCTTCCTTTAAAAGGAAAGGAAGAAGAATACTGCCTTCAATTCCCCTCTATTTCTGTTTCAGATCTTGAACATGTACATTTTGGACCATAACTCATATCATACAGATTGTTTGCTTATTTACCTTCCTTCCATTTTCAGTTCCCTGAGGACAGAGTGTATGTTTTATTCATCTTTGCATCTCTAACAACCTCACACGTTTCCCAGCACATGACAGTTTTTGATAACTATTGATTTGAATTAACACTTGAGCCATTAGAAGGCATTAGAAGTCATTAAATTACATTTAATATACTCTCTAATGAAAGAAATAGAGAATTTCATCTTAAAATATTTACAGACATAGCCATTATGACAATTCTGGGCTTATGACTATTTGAGTGTCATTTTTAATATATTCCCAGCACCTCATAGAAGAGAACTAAGGGATAATTCCGTATGGTTAACACAGAATTAGGGTGTCATCTTTTGGGAAAAGATCCCTTCCCCTCCCAGAATTTCAGTTACAGTGTCTGCCACCTCCCAGAGAGAATGCCAGAATTTATGTGTCAATTCACGAAGCAACCAAGAACATTTGAGCTCTTCTTGCACTGTTAAGGACT
Source organism: Mellivora capensis (assembly GCA_004024625.1). NCBI lineage: Eukaryota > Metazoa > Chordata > Mammalia > Carnivora > Mustelidae > Mellivora > Mellivora capensis. The sequence goes on along the minus strand of PISX010001888.1, from coordinate 160,382 downwards.
GGAACAGATGGCCTGGTATGCCTAGGACTGTCCTATTTTATGGTGGTATTCACCACAATTGACTTGGTGAGATTATTATACTGACTCCTTTTCATTCCCCAAATATTCCAATTTGAATTATATATTATATGCTTATTTTTCTTAACTATAAGGGAATCTTCCTCAGATTCTATTGGGAACATTTCCTTGTGATTTAATAGTATATGACTCACCTTTTTAAGAGTTAGAAAACATTCTTACCAAAAACAAGCTATAAAAAGAAACTCGTTTACAGTACTACCACTCGACACATAGCTCATAAACACAGCATACGAAAAACATTATTTCTTTATTGCTATCTTCTCTTCATAAGAAATAAAATTTCAAAAACCATGCTAAGAAACTTAGTGCTAACTCCCACCTGGGCCTTCATTGCTGTTGAGAATCATTATGAATCACTGTTAACTCTTTGAAGTGATAGTTTTCAATCATGGTGTCACAATGTCAAAACATGTCATAAGTAATTTTTTTTTTGCTAATGCTAATTAGAAGACTGAGTTTCACAATTGAGTAGATTCTAGGTTTTCCCCATAATCACATCTTTCTCATTTATTGAATCTTGATATGGATTATCACTAGGAATAGAAAGGAACAAAGTAATGGCAAACCCAATGGGTTTTTTGGAATCTTCCACAGACTACCTTATTTACTACAAAATTCATAAGAAATGATCATTACTTGGGACGCCTGGGTGGCTCAGTTGGTTGGACGACTTCCTTCGGCTCAGGTCATGATCCCGGAGACCCGGGATCAAGTCCCGCATCGGGCTCCCAGCTCCACGGGGAGTCTGCTTCTCCCTCTGACCTTCTCCTCGCTCATGCTCTCTCACTGCCTCTCTCTCAAATAAATAAATAAAATCTTTAAAAAAAAAAAAAAAGAAATGATCATTACTTATATGCTTGTAATATGTACTTATAAATCCCATTCCTTACATCCTACAAAAGATGCCCACCTTGATACTATTTTTTCTGAAAACTTGTGTGTGGTGCGTGGTGTGTGTGTGTGTGTATTATGGCCTGGAGTAGGGGAGATAGATAGGACCATGCATCCAAATCTGGATATGCCAATGAACACGTGGATATCACCTATGAGTTTCTCAGCTGAAAAACAAAATATAGAGAACCGGTTTCATGGATTATTCTCCAAGTCAACTATTCCTCTTCCCTGGACTTAGCATGACCATCTATCTAGAGGTAGGTGATTTTTTTTTTTTTTTTTTTCTTGAGAAGTTTAAAGCTCTCTGTCAGGCTCAAGTTCTCTCGTTTTCTGAACGAATTCAGTGTCTTTTCTGTTAAGCTCTTTTCCACCTTAAGAAGTCAGTTCTCAGGGCACCTGGGCGGCTCCGTGGGTTAAGCCTCTGCCTTAGGCTCAGGTCATGATCTCAGGGTCCTGGGATCAAGCCCCACATCGGGCTCTCTGCTCAGCAGGGAACATGCTTCCCTTCCTCTCTCTCTGCCTGCCTCTCTGCCTACTTGTGATCTCTGTCTGTCAAATAAAGAAGTCAGTTTTCAGTTCCAAGGCTAACTTCTTGGTCTTTAAGTCCATTCATGCATTAGGCTTGGAAACGTGCACATTCACAAATTCGGAACCTTTCTCATTCCCTTGTTTCCTCTGTGACAAATTCCATCTATTACTTTGCACTGGTTTCTTCCTTTCTCAATTCAGACAAAATGGATAAAGAAAAAGCAAACCTTCTCTTGTTTCTTTCTCACTTCTCTATTTCTTTTACCAGCTCCTCTTTCTGGTCTGTCCTCATACCCCTATGCATTTTTAAATACCATATTTCTATCCTTGTGCTGTCTTATGGCCTCTGCTGGTAGCTGCATATAAATCCCAAATTCATATCCTTAGACCTAATGACTCCCTTATTACTTGACTGACATTTTTTCCTGGAATTTTTCATCATCTCAAGCTCAAATTTCGTATAACTAAATTTATCACTTACCTTCCCCAAAGAACTTTGTTTTATTTACTTCTTTCTTTATTACTAGTGACATTCTCCCAGATCCATAATTTTAGAAGACTTTGGCTCCTTTCTCTGACTTTTTCTCTATCTACAGTTCATAAAGCCCTATCAGTGCTCATTCTTTGCTTTTGACTGGAACAATCCTAGATTTCATACCCCACAGTCCCTCCTGATACCTTAATCATGATCGTTGATTACTGTTTTCATCCTATCACCTTTTAGCTCAAAATAATTCCACTGATGGGGCACCTGGGTGGCTCAGTGGGTTAAGCCTCTGCCTTCAGCCCAGGTCATAATCTCAGGGTCCTGGGATGGAGCCCTGTATCAGGCTCTCTGTTCAACGGGGAGCCTGCTTCCCCCTCTCTCTCTGCCTGCCTCTCTGCCTACTTGTGATCTCTGTCTCTCTGTCAAATAAATAAATAAAATCTTTTTAAAAAATAAAAAATAATAATTCCACTGAATCTCTGTTAGGATAAAATACAAACTCCTTAGTCTGGCATTCAAATCCCATCACAATCTGAGAGAAGTTTACTTTTCCAAGTAATTCTACAAACTTCCACCATGACAGATTGTTACTCCTGCCACCTGTTCATTCACCCTGTGATAGCTGCTGTGCCTAAGAGTCTGTCCCTTCCTGTGCAGATTTTACCTTCTCCTTAAGGCTCAGACCAAGTTCTTCTTCCTCCCTAGAAGACACCTCATCTAGTCATTGAAACCACACATGAATACTTTCTCTTCTGAACTCCTATTACATTTTGTATCTGTTCCACTCTTTTTGAAACTATAATATTCTTTCACTTAGAGATTTTGTTTTTTTGTAAAGTGTACATATTGCGCCTGCTGATTAAACTGTCACTCTCTAAAAAGCACAATGCTTTATATATCTGTGTAACCTCTGCTTTGCTTGATATTTGCCCACAAATAATGAGTAAATGCTCTTTTGATCTCCCCAATGTCCATGACTTTAAAATCTCCCTTTGCACAATAACAGTTAATATTTTTGGTAAGTATAATATTGTTTGGTTTATAAATGTTAACAAACTGCTTAACATTATTATGTATCTTCCCCTTTCTGCATTTGTTTTTATTTTGATGATACTTGCTTATAAAAATGTCAATTTTTATGTCCATATGTGCTTATTAGAACAGAGTTCTACCCTAAAATGAATCCTCTAGCTTTCCCATGGGGCAATATTAACCATCATTTTAAAGTCTCTTAGCTGACTTCTCAGTTGTCACTCTCTTGAGAGTCGGGTTGGCATAGCTTCATATTTATGTGGGTCATTTTCCTTAGCTACAAAGAAAAAAAAATCCATGTAATTTGTCTTAAATTGTGTATTACCAGTTTAAGGATTTGACTATACTTTGCTGTTCCTCTGGATAATGTGAAGTTTTGCTCTTTGAAGACTTCTTAGACTTAGTTAAGGTGTTAGTCAAATCCTTTTGCAGTACATTATAGAAGCCCAACTCCAACTAATTTAATAAACAGAAATCCAACTCAAACTGATTTTTATTGATTCATAAAAGTAGGAAGTCCAGGAGTGGCCTTGGCATCATACACAGCTAAATCTCCAAGGATGTTTTCCCCATTTCCTCTCTTTTCATCTCTCAGCTCTGCCTGCCTCTGTGTATTGACCTCCTTTTCTTCTGTGGCAAATGTGGACATTTTCCATATAGCTCGAAAGAGCCTGGCTCCCCACAGGTATCTTCTAATGTGTATACAACTTCAAGAAAAATTCTAATTGGCTTTATTCAGGTCTTCTCTCCAGTCCAGCACTAGTTACTGGGCCAGAGGGATGGGCTACCCTGAATACCACTGACTGGGTTGGATGATTCCAGTAAGAAAGAAGTGATGGAGCAAAGCTCATTAATAGCGGCAGAACCACATAGAACTGAAGGACGAGAGCCACCAACGAGAGACGGTGCAATTACCAGAAGGAGAAGGCTGGTGATACAAGCTGAGCAAAAGAGGAAAAACAAAAAACAAAAACCAAAAAAACTACGATAGTCTACTGTATTTCACCCTTTGACTTTTCAGGATGTGAAAGTCCTATTTTCCCCATCTCTAAATTTTAAAAAATGCTCCAGGCAAATAATGCAAATAACTCTCAACTGAAATTGTCCTTACCCAAAGTCACTGTTAGGCGTGGCCCTCCAGCTCCATCTGGAATCTCAGAATGGTATGCATGATGTGCGGATGTTCTGCTGAATTTCCCTGGCCAAGCAGTGAGTTATTGGTCACCCATCTGGCTGCCTTAGGCTCAACCTGTGAAGGAACTCCCGGTTCCATTGTCCTCAGACCCTCTATCAGAGAGAGGTACAGGGGAGAATCTCTCTTTTGGGGACTGCACTGCTTTAGGAGCTCAACTGATGTGGATTTGGTTACTTGGGCCTGGGGATCAGCTTAGCACTGAGTAACCACAAGGTCCTTTCTGACAGGTTCAGGTTTTTCTGGCAATTCATCTCCCAGGAAAACCTGCTAGATAGCATGGACTTGATTCCTAGAAACTCTGAGAACTCTTAACCAAGGTTAGAAGCCTCTGGGCTATAACTGAATCTAGGCTTTGACTTTGCAGTTCTAGTCTTTAAGCAACAGTCCAAGAGAATAGGACCCGTTCAACCTAAGTGACTTCAGTCTTGGTTAACATGAGAGGAAAGCTGGCCTTTGATATACCTCCTGCTCTCAGGCAGTGACTAAGTGGTGGTTCTTTACTTGGAATGAGTCATTCTTTCTGCTGGTCTCAGGATGTTCAGCAAGAAGTGATTTGGAGGGGTCTGGCATCAATTTTATAAGATTGGTTACCAGCACAGAACCAGACTGATTAGGTTAGAATCCAAGCTCCTCTGTTCCCTAGGTTTGTGACCTTATGTAAGTCATTTGACTGTTCTGTGCCTTATTGGCCCCATCTATAAAGTGGACATAAGTTTTCTTAACTCACAGGGTTATCATAAGAATGAAATTAGTTAATACATAAAAAGGCTTAGAATGGTACCTGTCCCATAGTAGGCCCTATCTAAGTGACATTTTTCCCACTCTGTCATTATTATTATTATTATTATTATTATTATTTTTACTCTTCTGGATTCTAGTCTTATTTCCTGCGATGGTTTTCACCTTTGTACCTTCTTTTTGTTTACTTCAACAAGGGACTTAGAATTCACTTTTCCTATTTTTCACATGATTATCTGAACACCAATGAGCAGAAGGGAGAAGGGCATGAGGCATGCTTGATTGACAGCACCACCAAGCCCAGAGGAGGAATCCCCAGAGGAAGGTGTGAGTGCTATAGAAAAGAGGAATGGGAATGAGTATTGAAGGGTGGGGGCAGGGAGAGAGAGAGAGAGAGACACACACACACACACACACACACACAGAGAAACCCTATCTACTGAAGTTGTTATTACTACTTTATGAAATAATATCTCCAGTTTAGTTCTCTAAACATAGAGCCTGAGAAAGGGATTCAGGTATATGTTATTTCTTGAATGATTGCGCTTTAGCAAAATTTTATGGAATAAGGGACTCAGGGCAAGATAGGGACAAGAGTCAAAAAATATGGTCTCAGGACATCTGGGTGGCTCAGTTGGTTAAGTGTCTGCCTTTGGCTCAGGTCATGAGGACATTGCTTTTATTTTTTTTCTTTCCAAATATAGTGTTTTTGGTGCAGTGAAGAAAGCACTTGCAAAAAAATGTGTTTTCCATCTTTCGGGTGTCAATTCAGTTCTATATATTGGGCAAACTGTAGAGGTGAGTTGTCCTTTTTTGAATTTTTATGTACTTTTTTTCCCCAGTTAACTTGCAAATACTGTATTTCACTATTTTTGGAGGATTGCAAATTGTTATATTTGCTTTATTAAAAATATAGCAAATCTGTTCATTGGTGTTGCCCTGGATACAGGCTGATACTGGTTGTTTCCTGCCAGTGTTGGTTCAAGCTAGGTCAACATTCATTCTGATTAGTGAGTAGCTTACCATACCAGTTGTTGAATACTTTAAATTTCAGCTCTAATGTACTCTAATGTATGATAACCATCACCTAGTGAAGGGAGGTTCATGTTTTATGCTGTTTTAGGAACTCCAGGAGATTCTTATACACAAGTCCTGGGGTGAAGACATATTGAGCCCAGTAACATTACTATAACTTAACATTTCTTCAACTAATATATTCTATATTGACAATTGCCATTCAGAACAGTGACTCCCTAGGAATGAACAAAAGTTTATCATCTTTATATCTGTAATGTGTTTTGGGTATGTTATATGGTACTTGCCAAAGCAGGGAAATGCACTAGAACTTTATAAGGCGTTTCCAGAAAAGGCAAATGAAAAGCTTTTCTAGTAAACCCTAACTATGAGAAAACCCAATCTAGAATCTATGTTTATTTCTTAATTGAAGTGGAAAAAAAACCACACACACACATGAATTTTGCCCTCATGTCCCTGTTTTTTTCAGGTACTATCAGGTATATTTAAATCATAACTGATTATAGCAAAGAGCTTATAAACAAGTAATGGTTCATATATTCAGTATGAATGGGAAGCCTGGTTTCCATTTCATGTTCTGCCTTTGTAGCTTCATTTGATGGATATACATTGGAGGTGGGGACGATGGAATCTGCAAGTGCTGGAAATCTCTCTCGCAGCATGCATTTGTTGTCTCTTTGATAAGGAGCTCCTGAACTCAAACAACAAACCCCTCCCGGCTATCTGCATGCATCTTTTCAGAAAGGGCAGACTGAGGATTCCGCTCTTTTCTGCTGAGATACTGCCTGGAATGAGTTTAGAGAGAAAATACAGGGGAAAAAAAAACAAAAGCCAGTGGCCTAATAGTTTACCAATCTGGAGATGGACATTAAATGCTACCTCCTTGTAGCAGCTCAGATTCTTTTCTAATGTTGGTGATTATTGTATTAATGGTAGTTTTCTTGGAACATACAATGATGTATGTTATACCATTTTCCATAATTTGTTAATTTGTAGTTAAGAATCAAATTACTTGATACTAGAAAAGATAAAAATATAAGAAATTATTGCTCTTCTATTAACTTAAAATATATGTCTTTTCATGCATTTCAGTTGACATGTTTGGATTCCTGATGATTCTACTCATCATAATATTAATTACAGCATTCGTTTGGTATTTCTGCATCTGTCAGTATGTTCAGTTTCTCCTTAGTAAGAATGCACTTGGGGATAATATCACTGAAGAGAATGTTAAGCTAATTATCAGGAAGTATTTTACCTTTTTTATGTAATAAAAATTGCATATCTATATTATAGGGTGGAAACATTCAGAAGGTAACAGAAGATTATAAAATGAAAAGGAAAATTTAACTTGCCCACCCTCTACCTCTGATACCTCTTCCCTAGAAGCAATCCTTCTAATATGATATTAATGTAGTTCTTCTTTTGATTACTTCCTATATTTGAGCAATCTGGTTATGACTCCTCCTCATGATTTATTAACTTCGGATGTTATTTCTCGAGTCCCCAGCATGAAAGCTGAAAGTTTATCTTGCACTTTCCATATTCTTGTTATTTTGTTCTTAGTGGGTATTATCATCTTGTTATTTTTGAATTTTAACTATGGTTTTTCATTCTTAGCTCTTAAGATGTTTAATATTTTTTCTGTTGGTTATTGTTTCAACTTGATTGACTTGATTACTTTGAGTAATTGGTTTAGTGCTCTGTCTCTATATAATCAATTCTTCTCCCATTACTTAAATAAGAAAATTTGGGACTCTGTACTTCTGTTTATCTTTTTCTCCCTCTAGCTCCTAAACTCTGTAAGCATTCTCACTCATTTGATCTCATCAAGTATATAAGGTTTACGTTCTGTCCTGTAACTATATCTTTATATCTTGAAATGCTTGCTCTATAGTTTGAATCTAAAATTTTTCAAATAATAAAAATAATTTTAAAAATCATGATTGTATAAATATCGCTCAGTAAAGACCAAACTGAAAATAGAAAATGTAATTCTGTGTCATAGCAGTATTACTTGAAAGAGAATTATTTAGTGTCTGGTCAAATAGATTATCTTTCCTTTCTCTCCATTTCTCAAAATCACGCTACATTTCATCTTGTTTCATGTTTACATTGTGACTTTCTTATACAGCTTTTGCATTATCTAGGGTTTAATATTACCTTATTAGTCGTGTATATTTATTCCCGTCACTGAGATCATTCATCTTAGTATTTCATTTTCATCTTATAGACACTCTTCTAAAAGTCTTCTGAGTTTTTGTTCTAATTTTTAAAAATGAGTTTCTTTTCAGGCATCCTTTTTCAAAAGGAGTTCATAGAAGATACGTAAAGTGTTTCCATAGTCCATACATGTTGAGAAATTTTCCTTTAGCCAGCATGGCATTATTTGCTTTCCTTATATTGTACACCTTTTCTGAGAAATACCCATAGACAAGATAGAAAGACCAATAAATAAGGGACCCTAAATAAGGTAGGTAACAGGTTCATCTGTAAGGAAAATGTGCCTATGAAAAGATAAAGATTAGCCAAATGTTCTGTTTCTTTACCTGAGACATCCACTTTGTCTAGGACTTCATATTTTTTTGGCTTTGAGACTTTATATCTTTTCCTTATTAACAAACAAGAATAAAAGAAGCAGTAAGATGGAAGATCCTTTCTTATTCTTTACCTCTAGAACAAAATATATACAGAAGGAAGAACAAATAGGGTGTATATTACATGTGTGGTAGGAGGTTGTGGCAAATATATTGTTCTTTTCTTTTTTATATTTTCTTCCCAGGATTCTGGCATCTTTAAAGTGTCATCCCCTTTTTTGTATAGTACTGAGTAAAGTGGCAAATTATGCCCATAAGAGAGTAGGGATCTGAGCAAATATACATCACTGAAGCATCTTTTGTATGCAGTTTCAAAGGGAAACCCTGAAGTCTCTCAGCAAATATGGTCTAACAACTGTGATCAGCTCCTGTTAGCTCTGTTATTCATCTACCATCTCTTCTCTTTCAGTTTCTTTTAGAGAGATCTTCTAGATCTTGTTAATTCAATGAACACTGTATACTATTAGAGGAATTTGTCATATTAAGGATTTATTGCACTTAACAATCCAAAAATCGTGGTTGGATTCTATAAATATCCAGCTTTCGTTTAAAAAATACCTTTGAGGGGCACCTGGGTGGCTCAGTGGGTTAAAAAGTCTCTGCTTTTGGCTTGGGTTGTGATCCCAGGGTCCTGGGATCGAGCCCAGCATCTGGCCCTCTGCTCAGCAGGGAGCGCACCCACCCCCCGCCCCGCTCTCTCTGCCTGCCTCTGCCTCCTTGTGATCTCTCTCCCTCTGTCAAATAAATAAATAAACTCTTTTTAAAAAATACCTTTGAACGACTAATGGAGCATCAAAATATCGGTGACTACATTTGATCTAATATTCTTGTTATTCAGCAGATATGGTTTAAAAGTTAAAGCACTTTTAAAAGTTCCAAATGTTAAAGAATATAAATGGTTAACTGCTAATATACTTAGTGCTTCCTTGACTCTCATCTGTTTCAGCAAATATTTATTGAGTATTTATTATGCCCTAAGCAGTGTTGTTGTCACTTAAAAAAAAGGTCACATCGTCACCTTCATGGAGCTTATACCATACTAAGGGGACACAGACAAGTCAACAAGCAATCATTAAATCTATTGCTAACTTACTGATATTTTCATTGATATTCCACTTCTTTTAATTGAGTTTTTCTTAATCAAACACTAAAATTCTCCTGGTGGATAAATAAAAGGAGAATTTAATTTAATAAAGCAATGGTAATAAAAAGTTGCATAAATGCAGTCTAATGTAATAAAATACACTTGACCCTTGAACAAAAATTGGAACTAGGTAAATCCACTTTTATGCCAGTTTTTTTCAATCAATACAGTGCCGTACTGTAAATGTATTCCTTATTCTCTTAATAATGTTTTCTTTAGCTTGCTTTATTGTTAGAGTACAGTGCATATTACATATAACATGCAAAATATGTGTCAATCAACTATTTATGTTATCCGTGAGGCTCAATAGTAGGCTCTTAGTAGTTAAGTTTGGGGGAGTCAAAAGTTATACATGAATTTTCAAACACGTGGTTGGTAGCCCCAATTCCCATGATATTCAAGGGTCAACTGTAATTTCAATGATGACCTTAACTATTCTGAATATAAACCTCATTAATTCTAAGTTCATCATCATTTTGAACAGAACTCAAGTCTGTGTTCCTGGAAGACCAGCCACATTTTATATTCACCGTGGCCCTACTGCTGGCAAGTGTTTTCATTTACTTGATGGGATGTCCCAGACCCTCAGTAACCCAAAGATGATAGTCTTGCCCTTACTTTTTTCCAGGCATCAAAATTAAAGTATGGGTAGGAAACACAACAGCAGATTTTTTTGTTTTAATTTCTAAGATACATTCCTATGATCTCAATAGTTAGTCTAGGATGGGTAAAACCACCATGTTGATAGAGAAGAGGTAAAAATTTCCAATCCAAATGGAATAGTAATAGATTTCCCAGTTCCCCCAACTCCCACTCCACAAAAGCAATTCAACAAAAGATGACTTTTGCCTTGAGGAATTAATGTACTTCATCTTACCTAGTTGGCTGACCCTCTATCCACTCTTCTCAACTTGACTATTTAAAGTTTCCCTTACTTACAAAATTCAAATCTTGACTTCCTTCAGCTCATCATGCATAGCTCCTGGGCAGGTCCTCCCACTCCCCTGCTACCCAGGCCTGGATCCTAGAATCCCAACTGGAGTCAGAACTGTACCCTCCCCACCTCCTTTCACCTAGGTAATTGAGCCATAAAAAATTTTAGATCAGAATATGGCTGAGGAAAGTGCTTTATAATTGAAATACGGCAACTACAAAGTGCTTCATAATCACTATTAAAAATAACTTTGGGGAGCATCCAGGTTTTTGTGCTGCTCTGGCCCTCTAGGACGTAATACTAAATCTGAACAAGAAGCAGGGTGAACCTTGTAGGGGTAAGGATGAAATGTCAAACACATACACACTCCATTACCAACTCCTAGATCTTCTTATGTAGAAATTGTTTTGGTGGTAACAGGATTGTGAGCTGTTCCAAAAAGCTGTTTGAGTTGGGGAGCTAAAGTGCAGGGTGATTGCTGTTTCCAGGGTTGAAATCAAACCGGAGGACTGCAGAGAATAGTTCTGTGTTTCAGTTTTTCTCCCTCCACTTAAAACTTCACAGCAAACTGGGCTAGGAGAAATGCTTTGAAAATAGCACAAGGTTGGGTATTTATTTATTTTGGTAGAAACAGTTATCTATTCACAGATTGAGAACAATTAGTTACACTAGATTCATTGTAGGGAATACAATGTAATCAAATTCACAAGGCAGGATTATTTTCCACCCAAGTGAATAAACTGCAAACTCCGTAGTTCGGGGGTGGGGGTGGGGTGGGGTGGAGGGGTGGTAATTCTTGTATTAAAGGGTTGGTTAAAGGAGACAGGATTCTTCAAAAGAAATTGAAGATGGGAAAATGGGAGATAGTGGTGCCATAGAGATAAAAAAAAAAAGGAGGGTATGAATATGGAGGGAGAGAGATTCATGGGTGTCCTTTGGGTTTACAAATTAGGGAGTTACTGGTAACCTATGTACTTGTGGTAGTCTGATCAGCATTTATTTGAGACAGAATAAGCAGACTTCTGATTTATGGAAGAGGAAAATAAGGAACCTGAAAAACATTATATACTCTGTATTATTTGACCATGATGCTCCTCACCCACAGTTGTGTTCCAGGAGTGGTGGTGATATCCCCCCTCTCAGTCCTTGGTCTTTGCTTCTCTAGCAAGTGAATTCAGAAGATGATTTGCTGAGATTATGGGTTCATTGAGCCTCCACAGATTTTCTGTCATGGAGACAATTAGTCTGGTGGTCGCCACAAAATATTTGACCTTTTCCTCTTTGTTAAATTCATACCCAAGTCGGTTAAGACCTTAAGTCACTCGGAGCCCTAAGTGTTAAAATTACAGTAATATTAAAAAGTGTTAAAATTACAGTAATATTAAAATCCCAGAGTAGAGATCCTATTGTTATTTACAAATATTTTGTGTTTAGCATTTTAAAAGTTAGGTAAGTCATTGTTGACTTTTCAGAAAGACTTTGCAAAGGTAAATTGATTTTCTTTTTTCATAGACTATGATGAATAGATAACTGGAAAAGATAGATTTCCAGAGGGAGAAAGAGGGTTTCTTCAACGGTAAGCTTCCCAGTTGTATTGCATGAATTGTCTGCATGTCTTTTCTCTCCTCTTATTAAGCAACTGTTAAGAAATATAATCAGAGTTATTAAGAAGGTAAGTGGAAACCAAATCTGTACAATGTAAATGATTTTCAGTGCCTGAAAACATTTAATAGAAGGCAGCAGAAAAAGGAAATATAACGGCTTATTCAGGCTGCCTTATTTGAAATCTGAGATTCATTGACGAAGTATGTCATGTTGGACAGCTAACTAAATCTGTCTCTGCTTTAGTTTACTCATTTGTTAATATTAACTAATAATAATGACTAAATCATTGGATAGCTCTGAGGACAAAATGAGATTTTACAGGTAAAATTTTTGTAATTTTCTCTGACATTGTTACTACTGTTACCACCAATGTTACTAGAGTAGTCACAGGATCTTGGCACTTAAATCTCAGTGTACAAAAGTCATCCTGCCCAAACCCTCGTGCAGTTCTTGCACCCTCTTATCAACATCTCCAGCATGTTGGATGAACAGCTTGGGACTGTCACTTGGGTGGAAACAGTTGCTAATTTGGCTTGGGGTGTGTGTGTGTGTGTGTGTGTGTGTGTGTGTGTTGCAAAGTAATTCATGAATTTAAATAATTTCCTCTTTATTTTCTTGCAACTTAGTTTTCCCCTCCTCTCCCTTTCTCTCCCTGACCTTCCCTCTTCTTTCTCTTGTCTTTCTTGCTCTTTCCCTTTCTTCTTTTTCTTTTTTCTTTCTTTCCTTTCTTTTTCCTTCCTTCCTACCTTCCTTCCTTCCAGAAGCAGACTCATCAAAGAGGAACTTGATGATAATAGGATTGTTTAAAATGTTCAATGTCTTCACATGCTGTGTTGTTGTCTAACTTTTGTACCAGAGTATTTCATTTTGAATCAAAATGCTATTGCAGGGGGAAAATATTTGCAGAAGAGCTTGCACTATACAGTTGACCCTATAATAATCATATAAAGACTTTTAAGTACATAATGTTAAAGACACAATTTTTAATGCTTTTTGGTTAGATATTCTGTTAAAAGTAAAACAGTGAAATATTTTAAAAATTAGACCTGATATTCCAGTCCAAAACTTCAATATGGCAACACCTTAAAATCTTAGAATATGACATTAAAAACATACTAGCACAAATTATAGAAATACTTACAGATTCTTTTTCATATCTAATTACTAAACTTAAAGAAAAGATAGTGAATTCTACTAAGAGAAAAGGAATTGGCCAGGCTTGTTAGGACACAAGACTGTGAGGAGAGAGACATAAAGAGTAAGACTGGGACTGGGGAAGCTTTCGTTTGGGTGATGAGAAGGGGTTGAGAAAGCATTTGAAGAAAGCAGCTGTCTAAAACTGGGTTCCCTGCTAAATAGGCTCCAAGGCAGAGATTGGCCTGCAGGACTTCCCTGGGGAATGCTGTAGAAAAAACAGTTGTAAGAGAGAGAAACAGACTTGGGCAGAGAGGACAGTTGAATTGTTGTATGATCACCACTGAGACCTGGAACAATCTTATGTTGAGCTCTGGAACCTGAATGGCCTCCCTAATTGAGGCATAGGAGCCCCAACCTCAAAACAATGTCTTAGATGTGGGACACTTTCTAAAAGAAGGCTTAATGTTGAGTGAGGCGACTTCCTCTGAAGGCAATTGCTAAAAAGAGTGTGGCAGCTGGAAGAATGAGTGCCATGATCCCGAAGGGGCGGTCTGGGCAGTGCCCTGGAGCAGCTACCATAGCAGCTGTTACTGATTTACGGGAATACTAAGAATAGTGATGCTGAGAAGCCAGGATTTTGAAATTTTCTACTGCTTATTAAGGGCATAGTCCTCCTTTACCACTTTAATGATTTCTATACAACCTAAGTAAATATTGACATTTCTTTTATTTATTTTTTTTTAAGATTTTATTTATTTATTTGACAGACAGAGATCATAAGTACACAGAGAGTCAGGTAGAGAGAGGAGGAAGCAGGCTCCCTGCCGAGCAGAGAGCCCTAGGCAGAGGCTTTAACCCACTGAGCCACCCAGGTGCCCCTGACATTTCTTTTAATTCTATCTTTCCATCGTCATTGAATTGATGATGATGATATGATTTGACCCAATGAAGAGACTGGGTCAATGAGATCAGTTTTATTTTCAGATTAAATAAATTTTGGAATGGAATTAGTTGTGATAGTGACTGGGAAGAGAAAGATATATAAACTGATGATAGTATGTTTACTCGAAAAAGAAGGTAATTGAAAAATAGGATGTCTTGAGGAAGTAGAAACAAGCAGATCTAAAAGGACAGAAACCGGGCGAGTAGATTGTGGCCAGAGAGTATAATTTCCTTCTAGAACACTGAGAGATTCAACAGTTTAAAAGACAGAATAGCAAACATTTTCTATAAAGGGCTGTATAGTAAATATTTTAGCCTTTGGGGGTCTTATCTTCTACTCAGCTTTGCTGTCATTGTGCAAAATTAGCCATAGACAATACATAAACAAATATACATGACTTTGTCCCAATAAAATTTTATTTACAAAAATATGCAGAGGGCCAGACTTGGTCTGAGTTATTGTTTGTAGACCCCTGGTTTAGATGACAGGAAAGACCACTAAATGGCTGTGCTTGACTAACTTGTTACACTGATTTGTGATTTTTTTTTTTTTTGGATAGAGAGTAAGAGTGTGTGCACTAGCAGGGGAGGGAGGAGAGAGATAGAATCTTAGCAGGCTCCATGCTTAATGTGGAGCCCAATAGGGGGCTCTGTTTCACTACCCTGAGATGAGATTATGACCTGAGCCAAAATCAAGAGTCAGATGCTCAACCGACTGAAGCACCCAGGCACCACTGTGACAATTTTTTTAAAGATACCAAGTAAAATAGTCAGAGGAAGATACAAAGAGAAAGCTAGAATAAAGTAGGTACTTGTAACTCATAATCCTATCACTTCTGTCACATGGTTGATTATGCACAGCCTTTCACTTCATGATTTCCTAAGTTCTTCATGCTTCACATTTATATGCTTACTTTGGAAATAATCAGTTTTTTGAGATAGAAGCAATGATTAATCCAACCAACATGTGCTGCCCTGATAAATCCAAATGGGTTTCAACAAACACATCCTAAGAAGTAGCTAATCTCATGATAAGAAATGTAGCAGCAACCCAAAGGAATAGATTAGACTTCTAGAATACACATGTGACAGAGAAGGGATCTTTCTACATAATTTGTGTGGTTTTTGACAAATCTTTTACCCTCCTATACTTTATTTCACAGCTACCTGATAAAAACACATTTGGTTCTTTTCCAGAGTTTTAAAATATATGTGACACATTTTAAACTCATTTGAAAAGGATGTTCAGTGCCTTTTTGGAATAAGGCAGTATTTTTCACAAGTTGCCACCCAGCCAAACCCACAGACAGGGATGTGACTAAGGAAAGCCTTTGTTGGACTGTAGGAGAGAAGAGATTAATAATCACAATTGTATAGTCATTAGAAATTTGCTTCAGAATTTCATTCCCTTTTATAACTTGGGTGCCCAAGTAATTAAAAAGGGAGAATCAGGAGAAGTCTTTATATCTCTTAGCTATCTTTCGGGGAAACATGCACTGTTGGCATACCAGAGCCTAATGAGCAAACTGTGACTGGTAATCGAGGAGAAAGACTTAACCTGTGTTTCCTTCTGGTGGCAGAGAGCAACATTTACAAGGCTGAGGGTGAGTGGCAGAATGACAATAGCTTTGTTAACCTGACTCTGTAGATTAGAGGATCCTTGCCTGAAATGCCAGCGTCTGAAATGCCTTTTTCTCCTTTCACTCACCAGTTTTTCTCCCTCCATTTAAATGGTAATTACACATTTATAATGCATTGCAAGTGTGTCTAGTTTTACAATCCTCCTGGAGCTCTAGAAACTAGTACTTATTTATAATGGAGGGATACTCTTTTGGAGTTATTTCTTTGCTTGGGAAGATTTTCTTTTTATTACTTTTCAACATTCACCTGCATTTTTCCCCATCAAAACCAACAGGATTTTCCCAAATAGCATGGCAAAATTGAATAATGACATTCAAGTCATGTGACTTTAAATAATATCTGTATTTTAAGTGTTTTTTAATTATCTCGGCAGTTACTGCATACATGTTAATTCCGTATTGAGTATTGTTTTCTCATAAATAAGTCAGGCAATTTCTAGTAAAATCACCAACCCCTAACTTTTCCTTTTCAAAATTATATTCTTGTATTCCTTTAAAATCTAAGGTTTGTTCTGATCCTGCATCTTTCCTTTTCCCTCTGTTTCTCTCTGAGCATGGCATTTAGTTCAGATTCATTTTGGCATTTATATCAATACCAACTTATTTCTCTAGGTATAGTATTGTATCTTGACCTTCCAAGCTGAATGCAATAGAAGTATCAGGTGGGACGCCTGGAAGGGTCATGATCCCAGAGTCCTGGGATGGAGCCCGGCATCGGGCATCGGCCGCCGAGTATAGGGCTCTCTGCTCGGCAGGGAGCCTGCCTCCCGCCCCCCCCCCTCTGTCTGCCTCTCTACCTACTTGTGATTTCTGCCTGTCAAATAAATAAATAAAATCTTAAAAAAAATAGAAGTATCAGGCAAAACATAATGATCTGGTGAAATTAATAAAGACAAGTACTAAATATAGATCCCTCAGCATATTCCTGATTTAGTTTTATTTATATAAGCAATCATTTTATATCAATAACTTTTATCTTTCTGATATAAAGATCATTTTAATGTTAAACTCCATCAAATTCTTGGAAGAACAAGCTTTTTTTTTTTTAAGCCAAGTTATTTATAGGATTATGTAGGATTGTGTGGTCAATTTGTAAAGAAAAAAGTTGACAATGGGGAGATGGAGAGGAGAAGGGAGTTGAGGGAAATTGGAAGGGGAGGTGAACCTGAGAGACTATGGACTCTGAACAACAACCTGAGGGGTTTTGAAGGGGGTGGGGGGGTTGGGAGGTTAGGGGAGCCTGGTGGTGGGTTTTAGGGAGGGTACTATTGCATGGAACACTGGGTGTGGTGCAAAAACAATGAATACTGTTATGCTGAAAAGAAATAAAAATAAATAAATTAATTAAAAAAATAAAATAAATAAAATAAAATTTTTTAAAAAAGTTGACAAAATATAACGTAGGAGTAACACTTTTCTATAAATGTGTACAGTGATGGTTCTATCAGAAGGATATCTAAATGAAATAGAATCACATAAATGACACCCTGTGACTAATAAAGTAATAATAATTACTATTATAATTATAAAGGGAGTAGTATTTTTTTTTTCTTGAGGGACCTCTAAAATATGACAAGTGATTTTTTTGGTGGGGGGAGCAGGGGAGTTAGGCGGTCGAGTTTAAAAGTTGCATCTGGAATTTATTAGCTGTGAGATGTAAGGTAAATAGCTTAATATCTTTGAGCTTTGATTTCTTCATGCATATAGGAGTAATAATCATTTTGGAAGAAGCTTAGGAATAATGTAGGAAAAGCTCCTGAAATATAATATATAATCAACAAATGGTAGCTCTTGAGCAGGGGAAAGATCCAGACAAGATACCCCCATCAAGTCTAAAGAGTCCAGTTCCCTGAGACACTTGGGTGGCTCAGTGGTTAAGCATCTGCCTTGGGCTCAGGTCATAATCCCAGGGTCCTGAGATAGAGCCCCACATGGGGCTCCCTGCTCTGCAGGAAGCCTGCTTCTCCCTCTCCCACTCCTGCTTGTATTCCCTCCCTCCCTGTCTCTGTCTCTCTGTCAAATAAATAAATAAAATCTTTAAAAAAAAGAAAAGTCCAGTCCCCAAACCAGCAAGTTCCTGGGTTCTACTCTCTGCCCATTACCTGTAGCTAGTTAATACTAAACAAATTATTTAAATACTAAGTATTCCTATCTAAAAGGGAAATAATAGCACTATAAAAGTTGTGTGAAAAGTAACTTAAATACTGTATGTAAAGCACTTTTTTAATAGTACCTGGCACATAGTAAGTACTCAATAAATGGTTCTATTATTGTATATTATAAGCCTATAATGTCACTATAGTTCTGTAGGCACTTGGGAACATATAAAGGAAACTTAGAGGGTAACTTAAGATACTTTAAGATCTTTTAAGGAAGGTAAGACCTTGAGATAAGTAAAAGTTTCCATAGTGTAGAATATAGTAGTTTCCATAATAGGGGTCCACAGGTGCCCGAGAGTTGAGTTGAAGTCTAGAGAACCTGTGTTTGCAGGATCAAGTAGTGCTGCACGGTGGCCGTGGTTGCTTCTCAGCTGAGTTTGAGGGTGGACAGCATATCTACAGGCAGAGATTGGAGCTGTTAGAGGAGAGAATTTTTGGAAGAGGAAGCAGAATATGCAACGAAGGTCATGAAAGTGAAAAAGCACAGATTATATGTGAGTTTTGGTGACAAGGATGACGTTTTTTATGTTGAATTTGTGGTAATAGCAAGACATGCATGTTGAAACTCCAGAGTTGAGAGCATGATCAGGGACAGGGGGAGCGCCTGGCTGGCTCAGTCTGAGGAGTGCACGACTCTTGATCTCTCGGGGTCATGGGTTCGAGCCACACGTTGGGTGTAGAGATTACTTAAATAAAACTTAAAAAAAAAAAAAAGAGTTGGGAGCATGGGTGTGACATGAGGGAAATTTGAGCTAGAGACTTAAATGAGGAAATAGTCTATACGAGGTCATGGGTGTGGGTGAAAATGACTGTGGAGTATGTCAAGAGAAGAACAGAAGGGCAAGGATGACTCCTCCAGGATGGCCTTTTATCTATGATGTGGCAAAAAGATGGAGGAGCAACTCACATAGTGAGTGAACCAGGAGGTAGTGATGCTGAGGTGAAGGAAAAAGGGTGGTCAGGAGCCCCACACACATGCCATAGGCAAGAGCTCTCCATACACATAGTCGGTTTTATAAACTGCAGTCATGTTTTTATACTATTAAGATGTTTCGGGATACTAAAGAGCACTTTGCTTAGTACTAGGCACTATGGTGGCAGAAAATAGATTATAGCTTTCTAAAGTGTCTTCAATTGCAGGATACATTTTCTATCCTATGGGAAGGGTCATGTATAATAAATGGTTTATCTGACAGGGTAGAGGTTGCCTGGAGCACCATGTAGGGAAGGAATCTGAGGAATGCTCTGGCTCAGTGGGAAAGAACACTGGGATCTATTAGCAATATCTCCACTAGAAGAGGTAGGGAATACTGTGTCTGAGTTGGTCTTCCCTTGATTAGATGCTGTCTAAGGTATTGTGAAAACTCTAAATATCTATGGTTTTCAGAACCCCATTTATCATACACATCAACTTAAAAAAAAAAAGGCAAATGACTCTTCATGATTTTGTAGCCCAGTTTTCCAGTGTAAAATGAAGGTGGATGTTGGGCTTTCTAGGGTGAATAAATGAAATGAAAAAAAAAATTACGTGCATTCAGCAGAATATATATAAAGGAGAATGACCACATCCCTCCAACTCAGCTTTTAATTACCTAGTGCAAATGTGAAGTGTATGTGTGTCTCTGTGTGTATTCAGTTGTTTGGGACTTTAGATAAGTGCTGTAATGGGAGTACAGTGGGACTATGTAAAGGGAATTGAAATTGATTGCTTTTTACTGTAAGAGGAGAAAATGTTATTTAAATTTTTCCAGTCAAGAACATTGATTATAGAAAGCCACAGGCGGGGAACATAAGGAGCGAATGCTCAGTTGAATTATTCGCTGAGGGGTATTTATGGTAACCACATTAATAAAGTTTTAGATGAGACTCTCCACTGTTCTATGTAAGTAACTGATGCAGAGAAACTTCTATTTTATAAGTACTCTCTTACCGAAGAAATTTGCTATCTTTTAATGACTCACTAGGTTAAGTGTATTTACTTTTTAATAGCCCCAATACAGAATAGATTGATTCATTTTATTTTTTCTTAATTAAAACATTTTTTAAAAATTTTAAAATATTTTATTTATTTATTTATTTGAGAGAGAGAATGCAAATGAGAGAGCACAAGCAGGGGGAGCAGCAGAGGGAGAGGGAGAAGCAAACTCCCTGCTGAGCAGGTACAAGGCTCTATCTCAGATCATGACCTGAACCGAAGGCAGCCACCCAACCAACAGAGCCACCCAGGTGCCCCTAAAACATTTTTTATTGAAATATATGAAATATATGTGACATTAGTTTTAGGTGTACCATACAGTGATTTGATGACTTCATTCATTGTGCTGTGCTAACCACAAGGGTAGCCTCCATCTGTCATCATACAAAAAGCTATTATAGTACCACTGACTCTATTCCCTATGCTGTGCCTTTCATCCCTAAAACTCACTGTTCTCAGTCTTGAAAAGGTTGCACATAAACACCCTTGGAAAATGCCATTGTAATTTAAATACCTACTAGAATTAATTTTTAAATGCAGAATTCTAGTGCTCTATACTTTTGTATTTCTTCTAACGTATTTACCGTGTTGTAAGACTTTATACCAATCATTTCATCTCTATGTCAGAATATCAACCACTTGAAGGCAAGGGCTCTATTTTATCACCAAACCATTGATATCACTTGTGTGTGGTGCCTAACTGCTCTCTAGTCTTCTCTGACTTTTCCTCATATTTTCAACCTGATATTCCCCTGATATTTTCAACCCCTCCAACAAAAGTGTAAAACAGGGTACTCACCCTCAAAAAACTTCAAATCCAGTTGCTGAGAGAATAGCCACCAGAAATAGATAATGAACTGGGGAGATTACCAAAAACTTAGAGAATAGGTCCAAAGTGATTATTATCTTAAAATCTTAATTATATTTTCATCCATTTTTGATGAGAGATGTTCTCAGTGATAAGCAAAGACTTATCTTTGAGATGGGACAACAGGTAAAAACTCTGCTATCTCTATTTCCCCTGTACACTTAGTGTCTCTTATTCCTGTATCTTTGTTCTGTTTTCTTTCTGATAAGGGCCTCTTACACCGATTCCTGGTATTCATTTGTCAAACCTCTTTTTTTCAAATCTCACCTCAATGTCATCTTCAACCAGATTTTCCCCTTTGAATCCCTTTCCCTCTGCCCTACCCCACACCGCTCGCATGCACTCTCACTCTTTCAAATAAATAAATAATATCCTAAAAAAAAAAAGAAATGAAAAGTTCTGAAGATCTAATATATGGCCTGGTGATTATAGCTAATAATACCGTGTTATATACTTGAAAGTTGCTAAGAGAGTAGAACAAAAATGTTCTCACACAAAAAAATGGTAATTATGTGAGCTAATGGAGATGTTAGCTAAGGCTCTGGTGGTAATCATTTTGCAATACGTAAGTATCGAATCAACACATTGCACACCTTAAATTTACACAATGTTATATGTCAATTATATCTCAGTAAAGCTGGAAAAAAAATGGGGGGAAGAAAGAAAGACAATGATCCCAGCGTAGATACCAAAAAAAAGTGAGGACCAAGGAATATAATTATATTGCTGGGAAGAAAAAATGAGACTAAAATTGGACAGTGGGGGAAGGTGGGGAATCTGCTTTAGATAAATAAGAAGGGCCTCCTTGAGGGAGTTGGGAATAAGCAAAGACCAAAATATGATAGGGAGTTAGCCAGGAGACAAGGTACGGAGAAGGGACATTACCAGGTGGAGACTGGGATGAGACAGAGCTTAGAGCTTGGTGCTTTGGAGAAACTGAAGTTCACCGTGGCTGGAGTGAGCAAGGGGTTGAGCTGGAGGCAAAGGCAAGGATCAGATAATGTGGGCATTTGTAGGCCATTAGAAGGAGTTTGGGTTGCACTAGACTTGACTGAGAGGGTGTGATTTTCAGCTGGGCTTAATAAACCTATGTTAAATGTAGGGTAGTAGGTATTTGAGATGGAAGAGCAAAGTCATGGGATTGTGTCTAAGAGTGGTGTCCAGGAAGGCAAGAAACAGTGTGAAATGGAGGAGCTGAATGGGTGCAGATGAGAGACTTCTCTTTGGGAGGGTGTCATGCAACAGCACAGCGGCTGCCTTACAGTAACCAACTCGGATGGGATTTTCTCATAGCAGACAAAAAGTCAAGCTGACGTGGTGACCTTTTGGAATAGATGGTTTCTTTTCTGAGAAGTTGAACCTTTTCTGGGGCTATTTATGCTGAGCGAGCTCTCTGACCTTTGGGCAGGGTGCATAAATGCTGTCCTTCACCAACATTCAACTCTTTCATTTCATGCCAGCAGAAAGAAATAAATCATTTATGTTAGTTTTGGTAATTGAAGAAGCTTTTCATTTCCAATTTACCCCCGTGTGTGTGACTAACTCGAGTTGATAGTCATTATTAACCATGTACAGCTTTTTAGTTGATGTGGATGGACCATGAGTTGGAAAACATTGCATTTCTGTAGAAATTGATGTAAAGGCCTTGAATTTAAGCTTTCTAGTCTAAACATGAAACCTGAGAGTTAACATTGTATTACATTTTCAGTAATGACTGTGTCCTTTTTCTTCCAGGCTTCCTTCAGGATTTTAATCATCCTTACAGCCTCTTTGAAAATGATTGAACTTTCAAATTCCCTTAAGTTAAAATTTTAAATTCTATTGAACATTTTTGTAGAGTATTTCATTACTTTTACATTATGACTTGCTCAGTAATTTGAGATCATAAGGGTTGAAAAAGCTCTTGAGACAAGATTTTATGGTTAATTTAAAAACTTTTTAAAAACTTCTGAATAATCTCCTTCCTAGCTAGTTTTACAATATTAATGTTCTTTCTTTTGGAACATAATGTGGTATAAATATAGAATGTTCAAGCATCCACATGTAAATTTAAATATGGCGTAGGGATTGCAGGCTACACTCAATATTATGTATGACGTTGTTTTCTTATCAGTGTTATCAGACAGTAAACACTCGAATTCTAATTTTGTTTAAGTTTATTGTCACCAGGGACGCCTGGGTGGCTCAGTTGGTTAAGCGGCTGCCTTCGGCTCGGGTCATGATTCCAGCGTCCTGGGATCGAGTCCCGCATCGGGCTCCTTGCTGGGCAGGGAGCCTGCTTCTCCCTCTGCCTCTGCCTGCCACTCTGTCTGCCTGTGCTCGCTCGCTCGCTCTCTCTCTCTCTGACAAATAAATAAATAAAATCTTAAAAAAAAAGAGTTTATTGTCACCAAAAAAACCCAAAAAACAAAAAACAAAAAAAACCCTGCTCCCCTATTTAAAATCCTCCCTAGAATAGCAAATCTGAGGTAATGATTGATATCATTCGTATCTGTGTTGATGACACTTTGGGTGGTTTAACCAAAACACATTTTTAACACTATAGATACTTTAAAATAAAAGAGATGAAGACTCTTAACAATTTAAGGAAAATACTAGAGGATTTTTTAGAGCAAAATTATGCAGGCTTCTTTCAATACCAGGTAGTTTCCTCATTAGAATTCAGTAATGTTTTGAGCAGCCTCATTCCTCGGTTGTAAACACAGTGCTGGTTCTAAGATAGTGAGCGGGGCCCAGGAAGTTCAAGTCTTATTAAACTTGTTACAGACTAAAGCTTTATTCTCACAATTCTAGGTAAAGGTGTAGAAAACTTTTGCAGAATAACAGGAGTACTTGTTTTCCTGTTTGTAAGATTACCATTTGCCAGGTTTAAATATACCTTTTTAATTAGAAAGATTCATATCTCAAAAGCATACTAACTTTCAGAATGTTAAAAATATATCCATTTTGTGTTAATTCTCTACATATGGCTGTTTCCAAAAACTACAAAATCTCATTAATTGATGTCTTTGGAGGAGTTTCATCTTTTTCTCCTTTTACCATAATAAATTTCGGTTTCATTTCTCAGTTCAAAACAATTCAGTATGGACTGTTGTTTTCTGTAGTGTGTCATGTCACCACCAATAAATTATGAAAAAAAAATCATCCTTTAACCACACAACTTGAGTATGGCTCTTGATTTATAACCACCTAAAAAAAGACTTCTACAAATAAACACCAAAGGAAATAAAAAATATTAAGCCATGTTTTATTTATTTTATTGTAATTATAGCTGAATTTTCAATTAATTTCCTCATTAATGGCCCTAATAATTCATTCTAAAATCTATTATAATTCTGTATTTTAAAAAATTATTTACTGACTTTTTTCTGTTTTTTCCTTACTCACTTATTTTATATAATCAGGTTGAATAATTATCAACATATCACAAAATACTATATTTAAAGAATTAGTGATTTTGGATTTGCTTGGTGTTAAATTACGAATAACCTTGTTCTCTTGTGCTCTGTTTGACTTTTTTCTTTCATCACCTATCAGGAATCTAAAAAAGTAAAATGTAACTCAGCTGGCTGTCTTTGAAGAATAACAATTTGAGTTGAGAGTAAGTTGATAGGGTAGTAATAAGGTCTGGTGATAGGTTTCCCAGGAGATGTCTTATGCAAAAATGATAGAGGGCTGCCCATCATTGCACACAGATGCTGACATTCTTGACTTTAGTAGGAAAACATTTATCTCTGGCACCTGCTCCAGTATATGAGTAGCTGTCATGTACCCCAACAAAAGAAAAGAAAAATTGTAACTATCATTTAGAAATATGCCTTGGCATAAGAAAAAGCAAAATATTTTGAGCAGTTATAATTTATTTTTCTTACTCTCTTATGCCTGGCTTCTACAGTGAATTGTTTAAGTTATACTTAATAGTATTAGAATTTTCCTATTGAGTTCATCAGTATGACTTCATCAGCGTAGAAAGCTCTTTGAATTATTAAAAAGAACCTGTGTGTGTGCTACAGGAGTAAAAGGTTTTGCTTTTATGATCACTGAATTTTCAGCAGTACATAACAAATGAAACACTTAGATAAAATGTAAATGCAGTCTTTACAAGTATATCAGTAAGACATAAAAATTTAAAGTAGATGAAGGTAAAACTTATCCCAAACACTTCACTAATTAAAACAAACTAGCAAATCATGGATAAATGCATATTGAAATTGATTATTGAAAAAATGAAGGATTCTTAAAGGTTTTTAATCTTGACAGGTTGACTATGGAGCCAGAGCCTTTAAATATGTTCAAAATATTGAACTGTTATTGCTTTTTCTTTTACAGCACTTTTATTCCTATTACTGCTTTCTGGGTAAAATTATGAAGGAAGTCTGTCAGATCTCTTTTACATTTATATTTTCTCAGCAGGTATGCCCTCCCATGGCATTTTACATGCTAGCTTTTCTGCTGCTGCTGTCTTTCAATCCTGACTCTTCTTTTAAAAATACGCAAGAGATTCTAAGATTATATATATACATGTGCATGCATAGTGTGTATCATGTATAAAGCATAACAAAAATTTAATTTGACTGATCTTTTTTTTACTCATTTTTTTAACAAACACTAAAATTAAGTACCAAAATTAATTTTCTCTTGTAAGAGTATTTACCATTAGAAATTATTCACTTATTTCAGTGCTGCTAATATTACTTAAAAAGTCTTTGGACCTCTTCCTTTGAAATGTCCTTAAAA
The DNA here is from genome assembly GCA_004024625.1 of Mellivora capensis. Classification (NCBI taxonomy): domain Eukaryota; kingdom Metazoa; phylum Chordata; class Mammalia; order Carnivora; family Mustelidae; genus Mellivora; species Mellivora capensis. The sequence goes on along the minus strand of PISX010001888.1, from coordinate 134,654 downwards.
ACCTGCAAAACATTTAAAATACATCTTTAGTAGTGGCAGGTCATCATTCCTTGAAGATGGCTGAGAATGCGAACAAAGAATTTGTTTTTGAAAAGGCAGAAAGGCATTCAGAGCCATATGTGAAGAACAGGTAACTGATTGTTGCAGATAACCCATTTTTGGTCAAAGTCAGGCTTAGACTATAAAGAACTTGTGTGCACAGGAAAAGAAAAAATGGAAGAGCAGGGAGGAAAAGGGGGGCCCGAACTAACTATGATAGCCATTTGTAAAGAAAAATCCAAAATGGTTTTAGCAATTGAAAAAAAGCTTTGCTCTGTCCGTGGTGATTACTTTGAAGGAATGCAGCCATTTGGAAGTATTGGCAGCCCACGAAGCACTGAGGTTTTAAATGATTTTCATTTATAATTCTGAGCTCATTATATCCACATTGGAATTTAAAGTGAAAAGCATATAAATTAAAATGGACTTTGATTAATTCTTCCTAAGGCTCTTCCACCCATCTGGCATTAGTCTGGCCAAAAACCTTACTCTCTTTTATGTACCATCCTATGTGATTCTTACTGAGGAGACATCTTCTTAGCCTTGTTGAGTTTCAGGAACCTTGATTTGTGTAGGTAATGCTGAGTCGAGATGGCTCTAGGAAATGTAGCTTTGGACAAAAGGAGTGAAGCAAATTTTAGAAAAGAGGGAAAAGTGCCTAGATTCAGAGAGATTGCCACTCTAACCAGAACTTTGGGTGGTTTTCAACTTAGGAAGCTACAATCTGAAGAAGGATAAAAAAAGATCAATTTAGGGGCAGCTGGGTGGCCCAGTAGGTTAAGCCTGGGATTCTTGGTTTCCACTCGGGGTTACAATCTCAGGGTCATGAGATTGAGCCCCCATTGGGCTTGAAATTCTCTCCCTCTCTATCCTCCTCTGCCCCACCCCCAGTGTGTGTGCACGCACTCTCTCTCTCAAGATAAATAAAATAAAATATTTTAAAAAGAAGATCAGCTTAATACCAGTTGCCAACTGAAATTTCATACTAATTATCCAAACTTCTTTGTCTTACCTCATGAGATTGTATGTTATGCTTGGAAGAAGAGACCAAGTTTTAGACTTGGACACCTAGTCTGACCCTAAATTATTTGTGATCTTGACACAAATATCTTGTGTCACATCTTGATATCTTGACACATATCTTGATCTTTCTTCAAGGAAAGGGTGGTTTTCTCATTTTCTAATGAATCCTTTGATACAGACAGGTTCTAGTGCCCCAAGTATCTGGATAAAGAATTTGAAAAATAAGCTCGCCACAGTAGAATGAATTGCCCAAGATCATTTGGCTTTAAGGAATGGAGCTAAGCTTGAAAAGACATAGCTTTTGTCTCACAGGAAGCTGCTTCTTTGGGGCACCTGGGTGGTTAGTCATTTAAATGTTAGACTCTTAATTTTGGCTCAGGTCATGATCTCGGGGTTGGGAGATAAAGCCCACTGGGCTCTCTGAACTCAACAGGGAGTCTGCTTGAGATTTCTCTCCCTCTCCCTTTGCCCCCCCCCCCCGTCCCTCTGTCTCTCTCAAAAATAAATAAATAAATCATTTTAAAAAAAAGAAAACCACTTCTCTCTGATGTTATAGCTTAAAAAATTTCCTTTAAGTTTGTCTAAAATCACACAAGAAAGAGGTTATTGTGTTAGAAAAAACTTCCTGTCAATGAAAGTGAATAATTCTGGAAGAAATGCTTTCTCAGCTGTTCAAAGGTGAAAATCCATGTTTGGTTATAAAATTAAGGATAAGTTTACTTGTTATTACCCTTTTAATGCTTGCTTTGGCAGCACATATACTAAAATTGTTATTACCCTTTTTTTTTGGTTCAAACACTTCCAGTGACTTCCAGCTCAAAGGTCTTCTTGTTTCATCATTGTGAAATTCCCAATGCACATATTATTAAAGACAGTCTTCTAGTTATCTGAAAATCAAATACTAAAGCCATAAGAAATCAGGTTCTATATTGAGGAATGAATTTATGTTGAGTTTTTAATCCTAATAACATTTAAGGCCCTATTATGTACAAAGCATTATGGAATAATTTCAGAATAAATAAAGCATTCAGAATAATTTCAATAACAACATTGCATATAAAAATAATACATAATGCCCTGGATATCATGCACTCTAGATACAGATTCTAACTGAAAGCTTATTTTCATATAGTCTTGCATAAACTTACTGCTGTAGATGAAGGTTATTTCATTTGAAAAGATAATTGCAACCAAAAAAAAAACCTGAATGTTTATAAACATTTGCAATTGCCAGTATTCTTTTCTTTTCTTTTCTTTTCTTTTTCTTATTTTATAAGAGGGCAGAAGAACAAAACATCCATGTTTCAAAATGCTTAATCAAATGTCTCTCATTCTCTCTAATTGTCTCCTCAGAGATGCTTGGCAAAGTTTCCCCAAAAGAACCCTCAGCATTCTACAGTCTTACACATTTGATTTGTACTAAGGGAAAAAGAAAGACTAGATTGCTTTAGGAGAAAGAACCACTTACACTGTTCTATGACATTGAGCCACATTAAGTACAATGTTATGAGATGATTACAGTATTCTACTATTTAGTATATACCTTTTGAATCGTTACAGTGTATGTCATTTGATATATATTTATTTATATATAAATGTATATAATAATGGTTGTGTATATACATACATATATACATTTTAAACATAGTGTTTTGCTAACTTGTATAAAAATACTGACCCTCAGATCCCTTAATCAAGACCATAACTTTGCCATACTTCTCCTTTGTGAGAAAATGAATCAATTTAATTATTATTATTATTATTAACTTATACAATAATGGGTAAATTTTTGTGTAACTTTATGATAACAAAGCATTGTCAGAATCTTATAACCCAATGAGAAGCTTTTTTCTTCTTTCTCCATATCCCTCTCCCTTTACCGCCTTCATTTTTTTGTTTTTCCCTCAGCTTAATTGAGATATAATTGACATATGACCTTGTTTTGCATTTAGTATTAGTATACAACATAATAATTTGATAAATATACATATTGCAAAATGATTGCCACAATAAATTTAGTTAACATCCATCACCTCACATAGTTACAATTTTTTTCTTGTGATGAAAACTTTTCAGGTCTACTCTCTTAGCAACTTTCAAATATGGGGTATATAGTATTACTAACTACAATCACCATGGTATATATTATATTCCCAGAACTTATTTATTTTATAACTGCAGGTTTCTACCTTTTGACTACCTTCACCTATTTTACCCACTTTCCACTTCCCAATTCTGGGACCCACCAATCTGTTCTCTGTACCTATGAGTTCAGTTTTTTTAGATTCCTCATGTAAGTGTGATCATACAGAATTTGTCTTTCTCAATCTGACTTCACTTAACATAATGCCCTTAAGGAGGTCCATCCATGTTGTTCCAAGTGGTAGGATCTCCTTCTCTTTTATGGTTGGATAGTGCTGTATTGTGTGTGTGTGTGTGTGTGTGTGTGTGTGTGTGTGTGTGTGATTTTCTTTATCTATTCATCTGTCATTCAGGTTTCTTCCATGTCTTGGCTATTGTAAATAATGCTGCAGTGAATGTAGGGGTGCAGATATCTCTTTGACAGAGTGACTTCATTTTCTTTTCTTTTTTAATTTAATTTAATTTAATTTAATTTATTTGTCAGAGAGAGAGAGCGTGCATGCACAAGCAGGGGGAGCTGTAGGCAGAGGGAGAAGTAGGTTCCCTGCAGAGCAAGGAGCTCCATATAGGACTCTATCCCATGGACCTTGGGATCATGACTTGAGCCAAAGGCAGATGAGATGCTTAACCGACTGAGCCACCCAGGGATCCTGAGTGACTTCATTTTCTTTGAAGAAATACCCAGAAGTAGAATTGCTGGATCATATGATAGTTCATATGATAATTCTGTTTTTAATTTTTTAAGGAAACTTCATACGTTTTCCATAGCAGCTACACATTTACTTTCCTAGTAACCGTGCATACGGGTTCCCCTTTTCTCCACACACTTGTTATCTCCTATCTTTTGGATAATAGCCATTTTATTTATGTATTTGTGTATTTATTTATTTATTTATTTATAAAGACTTTTTACTTATTTTTTTCAAACTTTTTTTTTAAGATTTTATTTATTTGACAGAGATCACAAGTAGGCAGAGAGGCAGGCAGAGAGAGAGGAGGAAGCAGGCTCCCTGCTGAGCAGAGAGCCCGATGTGGAGCTTGATCCCAGAACCCTGGAATCATGACCCAAGCCAAAGGCAGAGGCTTTAACCCACTGAGCCACCCAGGCACCCCAAGACTTTTTATTTATTTATTTGACACAGAGAGAAACAGAGAAAGAGGGAACAGAAGCAGGGGGAGTGGGAGAGGGAGAAGCAGGCTTCCCGCTGGGCAGGGAGCCGGATGTGAGGCTAGATCCCAAGACCTTATGAGCTACCCAGGTGCCCCATGATAACAGCCATTTTATTTTATTTTATTTTTATTTTTTTATAAACATATAATGTATTATTAGCCCCAGGGGTACAGGTCTGTGAATCGCCAGTTTACACACTTCACAGCACTCACCATATCACATACCCTCCCCAATGTCCATAACCCCACCACCCTCTCTCTACCCCCCTCCCCCCAGTCACCCTCAGTTTGTTTTGTGACAGTAAGAGTCTCTTATGGTATGTCTGCCTCCTGATCCCATCTTGTTTCATTTATTCTTTTCCTACCCCCCCCAAACCCCCCACATTGCATCTCTACTTCCTCATATCAGGGAGATCATATGATAGTTGTCTTTCTCTGATTGACTTATTTCGCTCAGCATAATACCCTCTAGTTCCATCCACGTCGTTGCAAATGGAAAGATTTCATTTATTTTGATGGCTGCATTATATGTATATATGCATATATATATATATATATATATATATATATATATATACCACATCTTCTTTATCCACTCATCGATAACAGCCATTTTAAAAGGCGTGAAGCTGGGGTGCCTGGTTGGCTCAGTTGTTAAGCATCTGACTTCGGCTCAGGACATGATGCCAGGGTCTTGGGATCTAGCCCTGCATCCGGCTCCCTGCTCAGTGGGAATCCTGCTTCTCCCTCTCTCACTACCCCTGCTCGTGTTCCCTCTTTTGCTGTGTCTCTCTCTGTGTCAAATAAATTTGAAAAATCTTAAAAAAAAAAAAAAGGCATAAGGTGGTGGTTCACTATGGTTTTGATTTGTATATCTTTGGTAATTTGTAATGTCGAATACCTTTTCATTTACCTGTTGGCCATTTGTATGTCTTCTTTGGGAAAAAGTATATTGAGTTCCTCAGCTCATTTATTATTGGATTGTTCATCTTTTGCTATTGAGTTGTGTGAGTTCTTTATATATTTTAGATATTAACCCCATATTGGATATAGGATTTGCAATTATGTTATCCCATTCTGCAGGTGGCATTTTCTTTTTTCGATGATTTCTTTTGCTGTGCAGAATCTTTTTAGTTTAACGTGGTTCCACTTTTTTATTTTTGCTTTTGTTGTCAAATTAAAAAAAAAATCATCACCAAGACCATAGTCAAGGAGCTTACCCCTTATGTTTTCTTCTAGTTTTATGGCTTCAGGTCATACATTCTAATCTTTAATCCATTTTGGGGTGTTTTTATTTATTTTTTTATTTCTTTATTTTTTTATTAACATATAATGTATTATTAGCCCCAGGGTTTAATCCATTTATTTTTATTTTTATTTTTAGATTTTTTTTTTATTTGACAAAGAGAGATCACAAGTAGGCAGAGATCACAAGCAGGCAGAGAGAGAGGGAAGCAGGCTCCCTGCCGAGCAGAGAGCCCAACGCGGGGCTCGATCCCAGGACTCTGGGATCATGACCTGAGCCGAAGGCAGAGGTTTTAACCCACTGAGCCACCCAGGCGCGCCGGGTTTAATCCATTTTAAATTGATTTTTATGAATGGTGTAAGATAGGGGTCCACTTTTATCCTTTGCATGTGGCTGTCCAGTTTTCCCAACACCACTTATCAAAGAAACTGTCTTTTCCCCACTGTATATTCTTGGCTACTTTGTCACAAATTAATTGGCCATATATGTGTGGATTTAATTTGGGGCTCTCTATTCTGTTCCATTGATCTGTATGTATGTTTCTATGCCAGTGTCATAGTGTTTTGATTACTATAGCTTGTAATATAGGTTGAAATCAGGAATTGTGATGCCTCCAGGTTTGTGCTTTCTCAAGATTGCTTTGGCTATTCAGTCTTTTGTGGTTCCACACAAATGATAGGATTGTTTGTTCTATCTTGGTGAAAAATGTCATCGGAATTTTGACAGGAATTGCATTGAATCTGTACATTGCTTTGGATAGTACAAGCATTTTAACAATATTAATTTTTCCAATCCATGAGTTTGGAGTAGTTTTCAGTTTATTTGTGTCTTCAATTTCTTTCATCATTTTTTAATAGTTTTTATTCTGTAAGTCTTTTCACCTCCTTGGTTAAATCATAGGTATTTTATTCTTTATGACACAGTTGTCAATGGGATCATTTTCTTAATTTTTCTTTCTGATTGTGTGTTTGTATGTAGAAATGCAAAACTTGTTTGTATATATTGATTTTGTGTACTGCAACTTTACTGAATTCATTTATTAGTTCTAACAGTTTTTGATGGAGTCTTTAGGATTTTCTATAATATCAAGTCATCTACAAATAGAGACAGTTTACTTCTTCCTTTCCAATTTGGATGCTCCTTCCTTCCTTCCTTCCCTTCTTTCCTCCTTTTTAAAAAGATTTTTAAAATTTATTTATTTGAGAGCAAGAGCAAGCGAGAGAGAACATGAGCAGGGGAGGGGCAGAGAAGGAGAGAGAAGCAGACTACCTGCTGAGGAGGAAGCCTGACACAGGGCTTGAGCCTAGGACCCTGGGACTACTTCCTCAACCAAAGGCAGATGCTTAACTGACTGAGTCACACAGGCACCCCCTTCTTTCCTCCTTTTTGCCTGGTTGCCCTGCATAGGACTTCCAGGATGGGATAGGACTCGGCATAGGTGAATAAAAGTGGCAAAAGTGGATATCCTTGTGTGATCTTAAGAGGATAATCTTTTAGCTTACCATTGTTGAACATGGTGTTAGCTGAGGGCTAGACATGTATGGCCTTTATTATATTGAAGTACATTCCTTTTATACCTAGTTTTCTGAAAGAGTTTTTATCATGAATGGATGTTAAATTTTGTCAAATGCTTTTTTTGTATCTATTGAAATGATCATCTGATTTTTATCCTTCATTTTGTTAATATTTATATCATGTACATTATGATCAGATGGGATTTATTTCAGGGATGCAAGGATGTTTTAATATCTGCAAATAAGTCCTTCATTTATGTTTGTTTGAGTCACCATATGTCCCAATTTTTCCAGAACCATCCTACTTTATACCTGTTGTCTTGGGGTAGATAAAAATAGAACCCTCTCAAATAAGCACATGGAAACAAGTTCACCATTGTTATTCATTAGGAGTATGCAAATTAAAGCCAAATGAGATATCACTACACACTCACTACGACGGCTCAAATTATAAACACTAATCATACCAATTGGCTGAAGATGAAGATGTGGAGAAACTATACTTTTAATACATTGCTGTGAAGAATGTAAAATGATACAACCACTTTGGAAAATTATTTGATATATATCTCTTTTAAAACTTAAATATACCTACCATACCACCCAGCCATTTTATGCCTAGATGTTTATATGTGAAAAATGAATACATATGTCTATATCAAGACTTTTACATGAATGTTCATGGCAGCTTTCTTTGTAATAACTCTAAACTAGAAACCCAAATGTTCATCAATAGGAGAATGGACAAACAAATTATGGTATAGCCATACAGTGGAACACCACTCGGAAACAAATAGGAAAAAATTATTGATACACACAACGTATAAGCATCTCTCTGTAAAAGAAGTCAAAAGAGGATATAGCATACGATTCTCTTTATATAAAATTCTAAAAAAGCAAACTTGTGACCAAATTGAGGTCAGTGGTTGCCTGGGAATAAAAAAGGGGGATGAAAGGAGAGATAACAAAGTGGGACGAGGAAACTTTTTGGGTTGGTATATATTTTTATCATCTTGACTGTGGCAAGAGTTTCACAAATATATGCCAAAACTTACCAAAGTGTAAATTTAAAAGGGTGAAGTTCATTATATATCAATTATACCTCAATTACACATTTTTTTAAAATGCCACCTTTCACTCTCAAAGGTATTTCAGCCCGAATGTTGGTAATATTCTTTCTTAATCTGGGTGCTGATTTCATAGATTTTTAAAGTAGGGTATTGGTTTCATAGATCTTTTCAGTTTGTGCAAATCTACTTATAATATGTGTACTTTTCTGTATATATGTTATACTCCAATCAAATAAAAACATCTCCCCTCAAAAGAAAAGCCTGAAAGATTCCCTGAGGGAAACATGCAGGAAGTGTTCCAGCTGGATAGTAAGTTAAAGTATGACCCTATCCTTTGCATTTTTATTTTTTTTAAGTCTAGAAAAAAAAAAAAGAAGACTTACAAACAACTTGCAAAAAGCCCAAAATTAGTAAATATTTCCATGGAGACTTCAGGTGGTTTTTTCTTTCCTAAAAAATCTATGTGCTTTCTTATGCTTTTCAGGCTAGTGAAAGAACTGGTCTCTCTTTAATGAAGCAATATTATGTTAAAAAATAATCATCTTATTTATGATCATCCCTTATATATTTATGTCATAATTCATGATCATTCACATTAGATTCATTCAGAGCCAAAGAATAATATTCATTTCAATATTCTAGCAAGTTTTGGGACACAAAGCAACCGACTTTTGTCAATTAGTTCAGTGGTACCAATATGGTCTTTGGGACAAGAAACTGTATTAGAAAAGGATTTTAAGAAAACATAAGACCTCCCACTAGTGGAGAATATAATGCTGTAGATAGAGTGAAATGACCAGTAGAAGATAGTAATATATCTGTCAGCATTTTGAGATACAGTGAACACTTAAGAAGAAAAAACATCCATGCATTGATATGGATTTTTTAAAAAAGATTTTATTTATTTATTTGACAGAGAGAGCAAGAGAGCACAAGCAGGGGGAACAGTGGGGAGAGAGAGGGAAAAGCAGACTCCCTGCCAAGCAGGAAGCCTGATGTAGGGCTCGATCCCAGGACCCTGGGATCATTACCATCTGAGCCACCTAACCATAGAGCCACCCAGGGTGGATTTTTATGTATTTTGGTGCCAGCAACTTAGTGGAAATCTTTCCTTGGGAAGATTTTTTTTTTTTTTTTTTTACCAGGGTAAAAAGAAACAAACAAATCTTTGATATTAAGTAGCAATTTACTTTAGAAAGTGATTAATATTATAAAATAATAAACTGACTTTTAAGTAATATGGCTTATAGCATTTTAATAAACACTCCTTAAAAATGAACTTATATTAATATGATGCTTTGCATATAGTAGGGCATCAAAGTGGCGAAGACTAATTTTGATTCATAGGCAGTTTAGGGGAAGCAGAGAGAGGAAAAAGGTAATAAGGCAGATAGGAAAGAAGGGGAAAATAGGCATAGCAGAGAGACAACAGAGAAAAGTTCTGTTGCTTTCTAAAATCATTTTTAGTGATCTTCAGCTATTACTTGAGGCTCTGAGCTACTTATAGAGTACCAAATCTATGGTTCTATGGGTTGCCTATTCAATATCTACTTCCTTATATACATATGTTAAAATGACCCTGATTTTGTTCAAATAGCTGTCCTCCATGTGACCATCTATTCAGAGAGTCCGGTTCCATTCCCAGCCCCAAAAGGTAAAGCCTAATTGGTCTAGGGCATTCTTATTTTCCTTGCCAGTAATTGGTTTAGAAAGATCACATGACCCAATTCTGACCAATCAGAAATGAGAAATCTGGGGCAGTTTCTAGGAAAGGTTTTAGATAAGACACAGAAAAAGACATCTTCCTCTTCTTTATTTGGGTAATATTATATCTAAATGTGATTCCCAGAGCTGCTTCCACTACTTTCTTATCATGAGACAAGTCTGGAAAAACTTGATACCTAAAGAAGAGCAAAACCGATAATTGGAAAGAACCTAGGCCCTTGATGATGTCATTGAAATAATTAAATTATCTAGCTCTGGAGTTGCTACTAACCAGCCAAATGATCTTGGAAATTCATCCAGGTGTTAGTTTCCTGAACTCTAAAATGAGGAAGATGAATTTTTTACTTGATCCAACTGGGACCTTCAGCTCCGTTATCATCCCATGGTTCTCACAACCCGTAAACCATTTCACTGAAGTTACTGAACTTTTCTTGCTAGTGACAATATATAACCCAGGGAATGCAAACATCAGTACACTCTAATGTGATTTTTTCACAGTAATTTCTAGGAAGACGAGTTTTAAAATTTGCCTAGGGTCAAGCTATTAAAAGATTTCCAAGCATTCCAAATACCAAAAGCTGATATGGGCTCAGTGTTGACCTAATGGAAGAAATAATTGGTAAGAAGCTCAAGTAAGTGCTGAGTAGCAGAACCTAGGCTGGAACTCCCAACATTCCTGTCATTATATTGATCACAGTATAAAAAAAGAGATGGGCTAAGCCAGGCAATCTCACCTCGCCCATTTTTCTTTGGGCCATTAGACCTTCTTATTAAGGTATTTTGTAACCTGGTGACTTTCACACTACTCTGACTTTACAGTTTTGAAATTTCAGCTTAAGTGAGGTGAAATGGAATTGTCTTTTCCACCAGGAGGTCATGAGGACTATTCTATCTCTTTTGCTCTCTGTAGTGTTGCTGCTACTACCTGGTAACTAATATCCGATGATTCAAAGCCATTTTCTCTTGCTCTGGGTGAGTTCATGTTTCAGAATTGCCTGACTTTTTAAGAATTTACTGTTATTTATTTTCAAGGCAAAAAAGAAAGAAAGAAAAGAAAAGAAAAAAGGATTCTACATTAAATGGGGTTTTAAGCTAAGTGAAATGCAAGGCCTATCTCACTCTTGAGAATCCCTGAGAAGTAAACATTTTTCCCAGTGGAATTTTTTTCTATTTTCAGAAACAACTATCAATGTTTCCAAGTTATTGATAGAAATGGAAGTTTTTAAGTCTTAATCCATCTAAATCAAATATTTGATGAGTCCCTGTAATGTACAAAGTACCACACTTTTATTCTATGCAAAAGTTAAAATGTTATAGTCAGACAAGCCAATAGAAATGTAGACACCACCTTAGAAAGCAGGTGATAAAGCTAGTGATAGGAAGGGATATGTAGTAAATCCTGCAATTTGTGGCTTAAATTAAACTGTATCTTAGTTCTCCATGTATATAATGATAGTACATTGAAAGTTTTTGACAATAAAAGCTACCTGTTTATAAAGGGCTTAAAATGTTATGAATTACTGCAGAGCAAATATAAACTTGACTTGGGAATCTTAAAATTAATGGTATTCTCACCGAGCATTTAAAAAAAAGTGTTCAAACTCTCTTTGGGTCAAAATGATTCTAACATTGCAAATATCACTGTCAAAACTCCAGCTTTTCTCTGACTAGTCTTCTTTGGAAGTAATGTTAGGGAAAGCCAGCCATTTTCATCACCCTGCCTCGTTTTCTCTTTTTTTTTTTAAATTTTTTTTAAGATTTTATTTATTTATTTGACAGAGATCACAAGTAGGCAGAGAGGCAGGCAGAGAGAGAGGAAGGGAAGCAGGCTCCCTGCTGAGCAGAGAGCCTGATGCAGGGCTCGATCCCAGGACCCTGGGATCATGACCTGAGCCGAAGGCAGAGGCTTTAACCCACTGAGCCACCCAGGCGCCCTGTTTCCTCTATCTTTTCCAAGGATGCCCTCTACCACAAGCATAATTCCACTCACAATTCTGTTTAGTCATAAATTCCACAGACTATCTGCTAGCTTTTCAGAGTTAGCTCATCATGTCAGACCTGAATCTCTGAGCTGTTCACTCAAACATCTGTTTTCAACAAGCCTGGAGTCTCTGCTGTGCCTTGGTTGCCTTTCTCCTCTCTCTCTTCCCCTGGTGGGCTTGTCCATGGATACAGCATCTGCCTCAGTTGCCCTGTTTGCCTTCCCACCTTGCTTAGCTAAGAGTAATGAAATGCCTCTCTTCCTAGGATCAACCAGGTCCTGCCAGGCCATCCTACAGAACAAGTCATCGATATCTTAGAACTGAATACCAGGCAATATTTTCCAGTATTATGGCTGGCCTTCTGCCTTAAACACCATTCCTACTCCTTTCAGAAGCAGTCCCAACTTTTGTTTGAGATCTGCCTTTGCCCCATTTTTGTCAAGTAGACAATAGGCTTCTTTCTGAGCCCTAGGGGATAAAGTTTGGGACCCCAGATAGCCTATTCCCTCAGTGATTGATTCAGAGGTGGGAATGTGACCTAAAATGACCCAAACAGAGAAAATGATAGGGCTTCCCTAGAAGTTTTAGGATAGTTGCTTTTTCTTCTTTGGTTAAATTTAAACCTGAAAGGTTATAACTGAAGCCAGTTTGACCTTAATATTTGCAGGTCACAGAACAATAAAACAAATAGAGGTCTGTGTTCTAAACATAGAAACATATGCCTAAATATGCACAAATTATAAAATCAAACACAATGTTAAATAAAAAAATTGTTGTTTTCTCCTATCTGGATGAATGTATTTTCATAATGTCCTATAAGTTCAGGTTCAAATTCTCTCAGACCTAGATTTCTAATTTGGAACATGAAAAAATCACACATAGTTTGGCTCATCTCTTCTCACTGCTGCCTCAATTCTGTACCATAAGAGGACTAATAAGCCATGTATGAATAGCTCAGACTGTTCATTCAAACTCTATACACATATTCTGCAAACAACTAACTCTTGGACCTAAAAGTAGGCAAATTGGCAATTTAGTTCACCCTTAGGTGGATTAACTCAAGGAAGAGGACTGTATAGGGCTGAGAATTAGCTTGGAAATTTTTGGCAGATAATTGTTGGGTCTGTGGCACCCAGAGTGTAATCTAGAGGGATATGAGAAGATTCTAGGGGAGTAATGCCTTTGGCTCCAGAGCTCTTTGTACCATGGGGAGAGGGTATGGCTGGAGGAGAGCCAGAGAAGAGCTCTCTATAGTGCAAAGTCCAGGGGAGGGGATAATTTTGCCTGGATCTAATGGTAGCACTTAGATGCAGGAAACCATCTTATAACCATGAGGGTAGGACCTGTTTATAATAAATCCAATATAATAGAGAGGAACGAGCCAAATCAAGAGATGGAGGTAACTGGGTTATGGTTATATCACATGAGACTTCATATAAGCCACACCTAAAGCCAACCTTATCCTGGGACTATCCATTTTATGAGCTGATTCACTTGTTTTTTTGCTTAAGCCAATTTGGGGTGAGATTTCTGTCATTTGCCAACTGAAAGATCATGTCTGATAGGCTTCTTAATGGTGTTTTATGTATGACTCATGTCTGGGCTGCTCTGCTTCTTAAGACTGTGGGATTAATCTTGATCTAACCAATCTCGTCAAATGAGAGGGTTCCCCTAACCCCTTCCATATATACTGGCGAGGAGGGGGTTCCATGTCCAATGTCTTGACAAACTCTTCTTTGTCAGCCCCATATGCCTAGGGACCTCATACCTACATACTCCTAGTTTGTAAATGGAAGGAGCTTTCAACTGCCAAACAATAATCCACTCATTAAAGTATTGCTAAATTTATAACACTCAACAGTTGAGCCAACTGAAAACAGGCCTCAGTGTGATAAACCACAAAGATTCAAACAACCTAATGAACACTATTGTCTTGAAAGCATCAATTCTTCATTATCAGTGTCCTCAGTAAGGACAGTCCAAACATGTGGAAAGGAAATAAATACTCCTATTTTGAAAACTGGTTTTTCTGTTTATTGACAGGTTGCATTAATAATTTAAGAAGATATGTATTTGTGTACAAAGTTTTGTTTCCTACTTCTCATCTCCAATGGCCCATCTGATGTTAGCCCCAGTTAATAAAAGTTCAGCTCAGAATTCTGGCTCCTTAGAAATTAACTTCCTGGGGTCATATAGAACAGTACATGCTAATGAATGAAAATACTTTATCAATTTCAATTGATATATCATTATTTTCCCTATGAAATCATGCCCCAGTGAAGTGTGTGATTTTTTTTTAACCAAGAAAAATATCGAGGATGGGATCATACATGTGTTTTTTTTAAAGTGAATATCACAACATAAACTTTTCAGGTCATTAACTCAACTACAATGAATACCTAGTTATCAAAGAAACAATGTCCTCTGCTCCCAAAGATGGAGGATATGTCTGCTGTATTCATTCATACACATGCCTCATCACCACTGCATTCACTTTTGGTCATAGAGAGAAAGGGGATGGGAGCAGGGATAAAGTTGATGAGTAAAGAAACAAAAATGACAGACCTAGAGACCACAGAGAGACTTGCATACACAAAGCAAGTGTGATGGCCAAGGATCCTGACTGCTTTCAGTTCCTTGGTTCTTCTCTCACCTGAGGTCCACCTTCGATTCCTGCCTTAGTTCTGAGAAACTCCCTATAGAGTTCCAAGAAAATGTTGTTGTTTTTTTTCCTCTCTCTTTAGGCTAGGTCCAGTAGGGTTTTGCTATTTCAAATGGAAATTCTTTTTTTTTTTTTTAAATTTATTTGTCAGAGAGAGAGGGAGAGAGCACAGGCAGACAGAGTGGCAGGCAGAGGCAGAGGGAGAAGCAGGCTCCCCGCTGAGCAAGGAGCCCGATGCGGGACTCAATCCCAGGACGCCTGGACCATGACCCGAGCCGAAGGCAGCTGCCCAACCAACTGAGCCACCCAGGCGTCCCCAAATGGAAATTCTTAACAAACATATGCTTTATAAAAGTTTGTCTTCTAATTTGTGTACAATCATGGATTTTTCAGCTCATTAAACTTTAACGAAAATCTCAAGAGTGAGTTGTTTTGGTCTGAGCATATTCTGAAATTCTGCAATCATTGCCACTTAAACAAGAATTTGCTCTTAAATAGAAAGAACGAGAAAGTCCTATTTAAAGCAGTCATTTTTAGTGTCGATAGTGTGAGTAGTGTAATTTGCAATGTTCATGGAATTTTAAAATAAAGATCTTTCCCCTGAATTTCTCAACAATAATTAGATCTCTAATCAATTGCTAAAATCCACAGTGACCCAAATCATCAGCAAACTTGAAGATACTGACCTTCACTTCTTTGTTTTAATGGTTTCTACGTACTCTATAGTTCAGTGATTCTAGCTAGCATACAATGAATTTGTCCTTGAGTAAAAGAAAAATTTTCTATCTGGCCTTTTTTTTTCTAACCTTAATTTATTCTCCATGCCTTCTTTTATTCAAAACAAAAAACAAAAACAAACTTCTATAAAAACCCACTTATCATTTAAACATTTGTATTGGTTTGCTAGGGCTGCCATAACAAAGTAGGAGAGATTGCGGGGGTGGGGGGCTGTTGTCTTAAGCAAGAGGAATTCATGTTCTAACAGTTCTGGAGGTTAGAAGTCCAAAATTGAGGCGTCGGCAGGCTTTGTTTCTCCTGAGGCCTCTCTCTCTGGCTTGTAGATGGCTGTGCTTCTCTCTGTGTCTCCACACGGTCTTTTCTCTGTGCCTGTGTCCAAATTTCCTTTTCTTATAAGGACACCAGTCATATTGGATGAGGGCCAGCCTAATGACATTATTTAACTTTAATCATCTCTTTAAAATACCCTATCTTCCAAATACAGTCATGTTCTGAGGTACTTGAGGCTTAGGACTTCAACATCCTAATTTGGGGTGCAGGGGGGAGGACAATGTAGCCCATAACAACACTTAATATTTTTTTGAGTACCTAATAGGAGCTATTTTAAAAATTGGGAACAGCTTTAACCTCATAAAGGCTCAGATCTTGAGGGGCATCTTTTATCTACAATGCAGATTAAGCCTCTGGGACAAAGAACCCTCCAAGTAGAATGGGTGGGAAGTCCTCTCCCACATTAGAGTTCCAAGGTGAACAGCCCAGGCCATCTGGATGGCTTTGGGTTATCCTAGCTCTGGCTTTGTCTCTGGCACTGGGTGGCTCCTTTGGTTCTCACCACCAGCTCCCCACCACAGCCAGCAGGAAGAAAGAAAGGGAAATGCACACTCCTTAAAAAGGGCATGACCTGTAAGTTGCACTTAACTATTTCTGGTCAAAAGAAAGTCATAAATCCACTGGTGGCTTCAAGGAAGGCTGAGAAAATGTCCGTATCTAAGTAGTCATGGGCCTAGCTGGAACACAATTCCCCGTGGATAAAAGAACTAATAGATATTAGGGGACAATTAATAGGGACAGAGGCCAAAACAGGTAATGACTTTATGTAATGTAGTAAGTGAGAAAGGGGCAGCCAAGGCTGGCATAAGAGAGAGATGGAAAAAGACAGAGATGTGCAGAAAGGTAGGAATTAGAGACCAGAGACCAGAGACAGGGCAAATAAGAAGGAAGCTGCCTGGGTTTCCAGAGCTCTTTAGATCCCGATTCTAACCCCTCATGGGAGTACTCACTTAGTCCTTATTTTTTAAAACTAATTTGATTATAAATTCAAGTTTTAGTTTCTTTTTAGAGTGACTTTCCTATTTAACCTACCAGACGTGTGCCTGCTTTCAACCAACAATTCGGCAAACTACGTCTTACTGCTCATTCTAACTGGAAAATAATTGCCATAATAACAAGTAGGGGAAAAGTCAGCTGCACAGTTGTTTGATAATACACATTGATATTTTAATTATGTGACCACAATAGAAGGCATGTATTTTTAAAAAAGAAGAAATGTATAAAAGAGACTGAAAGTTATTGACAAGGCTTGCTAACCCTGTTAAGCCCTTCTATTTTTTAGTAAAACATCCTTTTAAAGAAATAGTCCTCTTAGGTGCCACACATATTAGAAATTGTTACCACAGGACTGTAGTTTTTTTTTTTTAACAATAAGTTTTTCCTATAGGGTATGATAAATGCATGCAAAATATTTCAGTCAAAATTTTGATCTACTAGTGCTTGTTGAAAGCCACAAAGCTCAGAAGATCATATAAAAGTTTAAAAGGGAAATTCATGTACTTTATTTATTTCCGAGATAGATTTCTAAATAGTAGTCTATAAATACTTCTGGGTAAAAAGAAATCCGAGGTTCCAAAATTATTTACTCTGTAATCAATGTCAGTGAAAATGCACCTGAGATAGCTAGATTTTGCTCACGGGTCCTTGGACTTTGGCCACCCAGCATTCATTTGTCCTTCTTAACAGCACTCAGTCTCCTCTAAGAAATTACTCCTTCGCTTTGGAAATAACGCCCTGTAAACTGGTATATTAAGGTCTCTTCCCTGCCACTATGGATAAGAAAGGGGCCTTTGGAGGCTCTTTTTTACCAGGGCCTTTTTTTTTTTTTTTAATTTGACAGAGAGAGATCACAAGTAGGCAGAGAGGCAGGCAGAGAGAGGGGGAAGCAGGCTCCCCGCTGAGCTGAGAGCCCGATGCTGGGCTCGATCCCAGGACCCAGAGATCATGACCTGAGCAGAAGGCAGAGGCTTAACCCACTGAGCCTCCCAGGCGCCCCTTACCAGAGCCTTTTATTCTACAACCAGTTGGAGCTGGGGGCCAGCACTTGATATAAGCTAGATCAATTTAAAGCTAATGCCTGGGCATTTAAATCTGGAATAGAGTAAAAAATGAAACTGACATTGATAGGATTTGCCACTTCCTGCACTGGCAAAGTTGCTCATTGCATCTAGGCATAGGTCTCCAAAGATTTGCATAAATTCTATGAGTTTTCATATAATTCCATTATTCTTATATTCAGCAGACTTGATTTGTGTTTTTTTCTATCTAAAAGCTCTGATTCACCTTCTATCTACTGATTTATAAATTGACCACATTGAATTATGATACCAAAACTAAACACACACATGCACACACACCACCATCACCACCACCACCACCAACGACAACTTTGCAACCTATGAAAGAATTTAGGCAGCAAGTACCAATGAATGAAAAGACAGACAGAGAGAAGTATGAATAAATCTGTTACAGTTTTCGAAGATCTTTACAAATATGGTAATTGTCCCCAGTAGAAAAAAAGGAGGGGGAAGGAAATATCAGAGTATCACAGAAAAAAAATAGTTCAATTTTATCAGTAATCAAAGAGAAATAAAAACTAGATACCAACTTTTCCTCCTAAAATTGAAAGAGATTTAAAACATCAATACTGCTGAAGGGATGGTGAGATAAGCATTTTCATAAATTTCTGGTGAGTGTATAACTGGCTATGAGTTTTCAGGAAAGCAATGTAGCAATATGCAACAAGAATCATCAAAATACTCATAAATTTTACAAGTCAAGCTGGTAGAACCATGATGAGGGTTACAGAAAATGGGATTTATTATATGAATAGACCTGTTAGTTGTGGGAAAAGCCCAGGGAGGATTTAAGAATCAGAGAAGGAGTCACCAAGCAATACTCATACATTGGGGTGGGTGGACAAGGCAGGGAAAATCTGAGAAACTGATGTAGAAATGCAAAAGGGGATTTGTGGAGATATCTCTGGGAGGCCATTACCATTGAGGACTGCCAGCCAGACAGGATGGCTGATCTTGGGCCACTATCCATCAGCAGGGCCAAGGGACAGGAAGAAGGGCTGGGTGCCAAGGTGCCAGGAGAAAAGTGGGGACAACCAGAAATCTGCCAAGCAGCTCAGTTTCTGACAACAAAGATTTTCAAAGAGCCAAGCTGCTGCCTCACTTCTGCTGCCCAAACTTCACATGAGTTCCTCTTTTGGCCAATTCTACCTCTAAGTGTGCAGGGTAAGGAATTCTGGGTAATATAGTTTCCAGTGTAACCAAGTTGAGGATAGAGCAACCCAGCACCCATATCTTTTGATCCTGTAGTCCCACTCCACACTTAGGAATGGATCCTAATGAAGTGGAAAATGTAGCCAAAGATTAAATTAAAATGTTAATATGGCTGTCATAGTTAAAACAAACAAAAATTAGATATAAGTTAATTTCTTTTTTTTTTTTTTTTTTT
>PISX010001888.1:0-115448 GCA_004024625.1 Mellivora capensis | reverse complement strand
ACGGTAGGCACAAAATTGTGTGTACATTAGAATTATGATTTTGGAAATACATGTGATTTGACTTTCCTTTTATGCTTCCTTATACCCTTCCCTATTCATTCTTCACAAAGCAAGCAAAGTCATCTTTTAAAAATGTGGACCAGACCATATATCTCCCTTGTTTAAAATCCCAGTATGGTTTTCCAATGCACCTACAACAAAATCCCTTCCCAGTCTGCAGAGTCCTTCATGGTCCTGCCTTTGCGTTGATCTCGGATGGCTCTTTGCTTGGCCCATTCAACTCCAGTTCCACTGGGCTTTGTACAGTTCCTAGCTGAGGCAAACATTCTCCCACCTTAAGGGCGTGGCAGTTATTACTTTTGGTTAACATGCTCTTCTCCCAGATCCTGACTGACCCTTTCCTGTTATTTAGATCTCAGCTCAAATGTCACCTCCTTTCAGAGACCTTTCCCTGAGCACCTCATCTACTGTGTCTCCATTCCCCATCCCACCAGCAGTCATTCTCCATTTCATTACCCTGCTCATTTTTTCCTTAACTAAAATTACTGTGCTTTTTTCCTTAGCAGTCTACCTCACTAGAAAGCAGGGCCCACAAAAGCAGGAACATTATCTGTCACATTCATTGTTATACCCCTGTGACTCCAACAAACCCACTAAGGCTCAGTATTTTTCACTGGTTGAATGGATAAATGAGCAAATCAATTTTCTGAGTTTTCTACAGTGAGCATCTTCCCTTTTATAGTAAAGAAAAGGTGTTTGGAAGGAATATGTTGCTTGAAGGGCAATCTTGTGTCAGGAAGGATTTCACCTATTACATAATGTAAGCTCTCCCAATTGTCATATGTAGTGATTATCCAGGACTATTTTGGCTGTTGTAGTCCTCTTAAAAGATAAGTAGGAGTCTCCACTCTACAGGGAAAAAAAAAATGTGAATTCAGTGTGAGCAAAAGCGCAGGAATTTGTAAAGCATTCTCTTGGATAAATCATGCTGTGTGTAGCAGTTAAGTAGCCAAAACCCATTTTATCATGATAACACTAGAACTCCCAGAGATCATGAACTCAAAGCCTGTTTTAGGGCTACAACTGCCTTCCCTTCTAGCTCTGTTTTCAGTGACTCTTAGCACCTCTGTTTTGCAATGCCACCCATCCAGCCACAATTCCGTTCTCTTCAAGACTCCTGGCTTTGTGTCCTGCCCTATCATGACCAAAGGGCCAACCACCCTGACTGGTTGATCCTAAACTTCCTTTTCTCTATCCTTCAGACTCTCTGAGAAAATCTCAACTATAGAGAAATCCAACTGTTTATCTTCTCCATGTTAATGTCTTGGCTTTAAGCTGTCTTCAGAGGAACAAAATTTTATCTCCTTTGGTCTTAGATTGCCTTTTTAAGTTCCAGTCTTTGGACGTCCCTTGTTCACTAGGTACTTAAATATAATGGAAGAAGTGTAGGAAGCAAGGCTTTGTGATGTCAGGCTATGGAACCCAAACATTTTCACCTTCCCAATCCAACAACACACACACCATGCATGCAAGGGTGGGAGACAGTATTCTCTATGTTAGGCTTTTTCAGAGCCTTCCTTCCACTGCCGTGGCCAGGCATCATCCAGGCAACTGACATCTGATTCACTCACTTGGCTGAGAACCAACAGAAAAAGGTAACACATATTCTCTGAAGCCAGCCAGGCCTCTAGTCTGGGGAAGTGTTTGATTCATCCTCGGTTAGGGCTAAGTTCTACGTATAAGAAATGAAAGCGTCCAAGTAGAGCTTTAATTAGATTTTATCCAGAAGGTAGAGTAAACAAGTGCACTTATTTCTCAAAAATTCATTTTGGGGTTTTTTCATAAGACAATCTTCTCCGAAATAATCAATGACAAACTTATAATGCTCTCCTGTGGCTGATGGGTTTAACTATCTTTAGCAAGCATGAATTCCACTGAAGGCAGATAAATAGACAACTTTATGGCAGGTAACTTTCCAGGCTGGCCTGTTTTGTGCTAACTTGACTCTGAGTTTTGTGGCAAATGAAACTCTGTGTGACAGGTTTCTTTTTTAGACTCTGAAACTGGCTATTTTGTTCAGTTTTATGGTTATATAAATTTTGTTACCAGCCTCAGGAATTTTTCATGCTTTCCATGTCCCCCTAAGAGAAAGTAGGCAATCATCAGAAAGTAGCCATGGAGAACTTCCTCTTGCCTATTACTAAGTGCTACTGGAGATAAATCACCCTATTAGGCAGATTGATTTCTCTATAAATTTGTGGATACCCACAACAGCTGGGCTCACAGCATTCCCTGTCAATTTTCTGTTTCTGAATTCACTTCCTTCTCTTATTCTCAACGACTTTTTAAAATCTGATTCTTTACTCTCAGGAAAAGACTATGACTTACTTGGCATAGAAAATACAAGCCATCTGAAACACACTGTGTCCATACTCACTACAGTTATGCAAAATTAATCTACATCCAGCTCTTCCCCCTTTCTTTCTATTACCAAAGAAGAAGTCTCACTCTTCTGCTTAAAGTTCATCACTCTGCAACAGGTGGTCTGTAAGATGGCTCCCAAGAGGGGTGCCTGGATGGCTCAGTCAGTTAAGCAGCTGCCTTCAGCTCAGGTCATGATCCCAGGGTCCTGGGATCAAGAACCGCATTGGGCTCCCTGCTCGGTGGAGAGCCTACTTCTCCCCCTCCCTCTGTTGATCCCCCTACTTGTATGTGTGCTCTCTCTCTGTTTCTGAGTCTATAAATATAATCTTATATAAATATAATCTATATAATTATATAATATAATTATATAAATATAATCTCTAAAAACAAAATCTTTTAAAAAAGAGATGGCTCCCAAGGATCCCCACTTATTGATATTTATGCCCTTGTGGTATCCTTGCCCCTTCAAGGAAGGTTGGAAGTAGGTGACTTATTCCAACAAATAGAGCACAGTGAAAAATAATAGTATGTCTCTTCTTGTTAAAAATGTTATAAGTTTTGTTTTGGCTTTTTCTAGTTCTTTATTGCTTTTTCACTTATTGACCCTGAAGGAAGCCAGCTGCTATGTTTTGAGCTGCTCTGTGGATAGGGAGGCCTCTGGCTGACAGCCAGCAGGGAGCAGGGGTTCTTGGTCCAAGAGCCTGTGAGGAAGTGACTATTCACAATAACCACATGAGCAAGTTTAGAAACAGATCCTCTCCCTTCCCCCCACTGTTGAGTCATCAGATTAGACCACAGTCTAAGCAACTAGCCTCACAGAGACTCCATGAGAGACATTTAGCCAGGTTGCACCCAGTTAAGCTGTGCCCTGGTTTCTGACCTACAGGAATTGTAAGATAATAAATATTTGCTGTTTTATGCTGCTAAATTTGGGAGTAATTTATTATGTAGCAATAGATACCTAATGCAACCCTCATCTATGTTCTGGATCCTTTTCACCTGCTTCTTTTTTCCACAACTTCAAATCTTCCCTCTCAACCCACTTCTTCTTATAGCAATTGCACATGGTAAAATGATTTTTTAAAAAAGAAAATCTTTGGAGCACCTGGGTGGCTCAGTGGATTAAGCCTCTGCCTTCGGCTCAGGTCATGATCTCGGGGTCCTGGAATCGAGCCCTGCATCAGGCTCTTTGCTCAGCAGGGAGCCTGCTTCCCCCTCTCTCTCTGCCTGCTTGTGACCTCTCTGTCAAATAAATAAATAAAATCTTTTAAAAATTAAAAAATTTAAAAAAATAAAAAAGAAAATCTTCAATTTCCAATTCCCCTTCCAGCTACAGCTATATGTCTCCCTTCCTCTGAGAGCCAAATTTCTTGAGTTATCCACATATACTTAATTTCCCTTCTATTCATTTTCTTTCCATTCCATTCACCCCCTACTCATTCTACTGCAATATAGTCTTTAGCCTCATGAATGGCACAGACACTTCTCTTCCCCATGTCTCCAATGTATCCAATGGGAATTTTCAGACCTTATTTTGCTTGACATTCATTACACCTCATTCTTCTGAAAAATGTTTTCCTTCCTTCCTATAAATTATACCAGACTCCCTGGTTTTCCTCCTATCTTTTGGAACATTCCATTTCAGCCTCTTTTGAAGACTCTTTTTACTCTGCCCTAAAAGCTTGTGTTTCTCAGGGCTCACCCCCAGGTAGTCTGTACTTCTCACTCTATACACACCACTTGGACAATCTTACTTCCTACCCAAATTGATATTCCCAGCTCTTTCCTCAACTCCAAACACATATATCAAATGGGTCCTCTCAGCAAATACAGAACTAACCTTGTCATTAAGTACTACCTCCATCCTCCTTTTTTTCTTCTATCCTAGAAAATGATATTACTGTTTGGCCATTCCTGCCTGAACTAGAAAAGTAGTCAGCTTGACTTCCATCTGTCTATATATGCCATTGTTATCTTTCTCTTTTCTTAATAGTTTACAATTCTGAGGGCGCCTGGGTGACTCAATGGGTTAAGCCGCTGCCTTCGGCTCAGGTCATGATCTCAGGGTCCTGGGATCGAGTCCCACATCGGGCTCTCTGCTCAGCGGGGAGCCTGCTTCCCTCTCTCTGTCTCTCTCTGCCTGCCTCTCTGCCTACTTGTGATCTCTGTCAAATAAATAAATAAAATCTTTAAAAAAAACAACAAAAAACAATTCTGTCCACTTCTCTCCATTTGCAGTGCCACAACCATGGCCAGGACACCATTATTATCTGTTGCCTGGATAACTGTAGCAGCCTCATAACTGGTTTCCAATTCATTTTTTAAATTAATTTATTTATTTTAAAGAGAGAGAGAGTGTCTCAACCAACTCCTTACTGAATGCAGCACCCAACGTGGGGCTCAATCTCATGACCCTGAAATCACAACCCTGAGATCACAACCTGAGCCAAAACCAAGAGTGGGAAGCTTAACCAACCGTACTACCCAGGCGCCCCCAGGTTGCCTTTTTGTGGTTGATACCCACTACCCTTTTCAATTTTACTCCAAGCTGAAATATAACCCCTGTCCGAATTTCCCAAAACAAGACCTGGCTATAACTTTACCAAAGACTTGGAGACCTTTGGAAGGGAGATGCTTGCAGAAAACCAGTCCTTGCACACAAGTGCTTCAGGAGTTCACAGCTATACCTTCCCAAGGAATATTCTGACCTTTGGCTTTATTCCCTGACCTGTTGCTAAAATGCACTCCACCTGCCCCACCCTCAATCCCTGCATTCCGCCCCAAGTTTTATGCCTCTTCCAAATTACCACCTACCTGTAACACAAAAACAAAGAAAACTCTAGTTTTCTCCTCTTGTCCTGGTGCAAAGCCTGCCCTGCTTCATGGGTGTCATTTGCAGTCTAGCTCTTTGGAGTCCTTGAAATTCTCCAAATGAGAAGAGATTTTGGCTTTATCTTTGCACAGTCAGCAGGTCCACTGGAGGTTTCTAATCACCACTCCCCTCCCCCCACAGATTTACTTGCCTTCAGAGGCACTTGGTGAAATAGAAAGATGCTGCAGTGTTTGAAAAACATTAAAATTTTGGCTGTAGATAGAGCACCCTTTCCACATAAACTAGTTTTGTTCATTCGTTCAGGTGATAGATCCAGCTGTCAGAAAGTCACATGTGTGATGGCTGTGTTTTTAAACAATATGAGCGGTCATTTGGGCGTGCTTGCTGTATGACTACAAAGAATGACTCAACTATGAATCAAATGCCCATTTTTCACTCCTCATTTCCTTTTTTCAGTATCTTTCAAAAGTTTCCTGCTTTTTGACATAATTTCAGTGAAATTAAACTTGAACAAAGTCTCTTTATCAGGCAGTGAGGGAACAAACAGATATTCAACGGGAGGAAATGAAACACAACTTATACCTCACAGCATGCATGAAAATTAATTCAAGATGGATTATAAACCTGCACATAAGATGGAAAACTATAAAATTTCTAGAAGAAATCATAGAAAAATATCTTCTCAATCTTGGAGTAGGCAAAGTTTTCCCAAGGAAAGCACAGAAAGCATTAGCTGCAGAAAAGAAAACAAGAATTAGTAAATCAGACTCCGTGAAAGTTAAACAAGTTCAAAAGACACTGTTGAAAGAATAAATAGGCAAGCCACAGACTGGGAAAATATGTTTGCAACACATATGTCTGACCAAACACTTGTACCCAAAATATGTAAGAATACATACAACTTAATAATAAATTTAAAAACCCAGTTTCAAAAATAGGCAAAAGGATTTGAACACTTCATAAAAAAATACATAAATGGCCAACAGAGACTGGAAAAATGCTGGACATTTATGTTCTCATACAATTTTAAAGCACAAGGAGATGCTACACACCCACTAGCTAGAAAGGTTAAAAGTAAAGAGAATGAAAAGTCTAAACTCTCATTTATTGCTTGGGGAAGTATAAAAATGATGTAACCACTCTGGAAAATTGTTTGGCAGTTGTTTATAAAGTTAAACATACACTTACCATACATTCAGCAATCGCACTCCTAAATGTATACCCCAGTGAAATGAAAGGGGATGACTGCCCAGACATACATAAGCAGATGTTCATAGCAGCTTTGTTCCCAGTAGTGCTAGATTGGAACCACTGCAGGTATCCATAAATAGGAGAATGGATAAGCAAAGTGGTATATAGTCATAGAGTAGAATACAACTCAGCAATAAAACTAACAATTAATGCAACAACAAGGATTAGTATTATGTCCTGGTAAAAGAAGCCAGACTCAAAAGAATACATACTGTATAATTTCACTTACATGAAGTTCAGGATTCCAAGTCAGGTAAAACTGATCTATGGTTCTTGAAATCAGAACAGTGGTTGCTTGGGGGTAGAGGTGGTGGGAATGACTGGGAACAGGCTGAGAGAGCTTTCTGCCATGATAGAACATTCTATCTCTTGTGTGAGTTTTGTCAAAACTGATGGGAAATTGGACACATAAGATCTATGTATTTTCCTCTTTTTAAGTGATATCTCAATATTTTAAAACTTGTGCAGCTTAATATAATAGAATAACTGCATTTTGCCTTTGTTATAGCCATGGATCCATTCATTGATCCTGCTAATTCTGCCAATGGTCAACTACTCAGTGGTGGTGATGGATAGTAGTTTATATGTGTTGTCTAATCAGGTAAAACTACTGTTGCTATGAACTGTCTGAATTTTGCTAAGCATAGCTGCAGATTTATTTTAACTTATGTATTCAACTATAATAAATGTAGATTTGTTTTTAACTCACTTTTTTCAATGCTTTTCAACAATGTGTGACCTCCTCACGTGTTTCGTTTATCTTTATCTTCTGATCTGAAATATCTTCAGCATGTTGTCCTTTGCTACCAAAATCCACCCCCACCCCCCGCCCCCACCAAGTGCATCACAGCCCAGTTCAGGTGCCATTTCCTCTGTGAAGCTGTTATTCCCCCTGCAGCTAACACAGCTCTCAATTCTTTCCTAAACTAGGGAAGTGCTTTTTCTCTCAAGTACTAATTCCCATGATGATGAAACAGCTTAAAATATATTTGGAGCTTTGTTTCTGGAATGACCTTCTTTTCTAGAATGTAGGCCACACAGGGTTAGGCACACGGAAGGTACTCAAATGCTTAAATAAATATATGAACTAAAAAGTTTAATCTCATATAATGTGGATTTCCTTCTCCTGAACTCAAAGTATACGTGTAAGAAGATAAATAATTTAAATGTGTCCAAATAGATCTTGCCTTAACTAAAAAGAGTAATTATAGGAAAATTTGAATGATACTTTAATTTGTAAACTCCTATGGTAAAAATACATTGTTTTCATAACCATGGTCATTTTATTAATTTACAATCATTATGCTAGATAAAGTTCAACAAAAAAAAGCAAAAGTGATTGACAGTTTTCTCCTTATTATCAAAAGATAAGAGACTGGTTTAACTAGAAGTATTTGTTTTCGGTAGTAATGTCCTGCTTATCTTTGGTAGGAAGTTAAAAGCTCTATATTTCAAATTATTTGGGGCAGTGACAAATGTTTAACCTATTCATTAATGAGAATATTTTATACTTTCCTTGCAGAGGTTAGTTGTATTATGTGATGTGAGAGCCTTTAATATGTATGAGGGACTGTCGCCAAATAAATGTATTTTGGCTTTCAGTGGTTACATTCTGTACTTGATGATGGAGGTTCATATTAGTCAGTCCTGTATTATACGAACAATAACAAAGATATTGCTTGTAAGTGATGATTCATTACACTGAACGTACAAACTTCATGAATTTGCTAATTGTATTTCCCTGTTCTGGTCACTAGCCAGTCTCCATTCTTATTACATGAATATTTCAAAGGCCCTGCCAAATAAGTTCATAAAGAAAGTAGGAATTAATACAATATTAAAGTACAGTAACACAAATATTCTACACATCTGATACTAAGGTAAAGATATTGACTAAACTGAAAACCACCAGAGGGCAGCTTAATACAAAAGTGACAGATACTTAAAAGAGTATGGTAGTGTTTTTAAAGTTTAATTCCAGAAAGTTAAATACTATAGATACAGAGGAAAGAGAGTGACAAAGACACATTTAATAAAATATTTTAAAATTTCAATTGTAACTGATGGTTATGAGTTTAGCATATTTGTATATTCTATATTCTGTGTACTTCTTAGTTGATCTTCTAATATGAATGTGAACTAAAATATCCTCCCCCATTTTTTTGGCACAGCTAAACTGGCCAGGAGGTCAGGCCACTTGGCCAATATTAAAATTTTTAAAAATGTGATCTTATCTTTTTTCCTTTCTGTGGTAGCCAGTGCTTTTCTTAAGGAAGAAGTAATTGACACCACTATTTGTTTCTTTCTAATTTAATGGAATTAAAAATGAAAAGTAAGATTATAATGATGATTCTCTTTTAAGTACTTTTTATAATTTTAAATAATTGATGTATGTAGCTGTTTGCTTTTTGTCTCTGCCTCTTGTTTGAATACTCCATGAGGTCAAGGACATATACTTTAAGGACCTTGCCAAGTATAGTGGCAAGGAGGTTGGCTTTCAGTAATTATTTGTCGTTTCAATTAAATAATTAACTGCAAATTCCTAAAGGACTAACATATCTAGAGACCATTCCATGTTTTCATGTAGTCAACGGCAATACCTCTGTCCACTCATCCACACACCTATCTATCCATCCATCCATCCATCCATCCACACAGATATCTAGCCCTCAAAGAGAATCTTCAGAACAGGTTCCTTTCTCTTTTTTTTGTTTTGTTTTGTTTGTTTATTTGTTTGTTTTTTAAATTTTTTAAAGATTTTATTTATTTATTTGACAGAGAGAGAGACACAGTTAAAGAGAGAACACAAGCAGGGAGAGTGGCGAGGCAGAAGCAGGCTCCCTGCTGAGCAAGGAGCCCAAAGCAGGGCTTGATTCCAGAATCCTGGGATCATGACCTGAGCCCAAGGCAGACGCTAACAACTGAACCACACAGGCGCCGCCCTTTCTCTTTGGTAGTTGAAAAAGAAACTTTCTCAGTGAAGAATTCCCAGTTCAAAAATCTTCCTTCTAGAATACATAAAATTCCTTGAGAAATCTTTACAGTAGTGGCAGCCTCATTTTTTTAGAGACTGACAGCTTTCCTTCTAGTTGGACAGTTCCACAGTGAGGGTACCCATGGGTTCATTATGCTATTTCCCTCCCTAGAGCTCCGCTTGCTGGTTAAGAACTATCTTTTTTTTTTTTTTTTTTTTTC
Source organism: Mellivora capensis (assembly GCA_004024625.1). NCBI lineage: Eukaryota > Metazoa > Chordata > Mammalia > Carnivora > Mustelidae > Mellivora > Mellivora capensis. Next base: position 105,745 of record PISX010001888.1, on the reverse strand, counting down.
ATTTACTTATTTGACAGAGAGATAGAGAGCACAAGTAGGCAGAGCGGCAGGCAGAGGGAGAGGGAGAAGCAGGCTCCCCGCTGAGCAAGGAGACCTATTTGGGGCTTGATCCCAGGACGCTGGGATCATGACCCGAGCCAAAGGCAGTCGCTTAACCGACTGAGCACCCAGGTGTCCCCAAAACTATCTTTTGACAAAATAAAAGATGAAGCCTTTCTTCCTTCACATGATTTATGTTATTTGTCTTGTAATGTGTCCGAGTTTCTGAAGAAAATTCATTGTCATTCTTGTGGCTTCTTAATAATAAGATATGAATTCTTAGGAATCTTCCCTGGACTGTGATCTCTTCTCACTTATAAGCCCCACAGGCTTAATCATCACCTGCATGTGATGCCTTAGAAATTTGTACATTAATCCCTTGCTGTTTTCCAAAACTTCAGACTTTTGTAACTACCTGGATGATCCACAGCCATCTTCTACCCTGGTAAGAAGGAAAGGAAAGAGAAGAAAAGGGAAGGAAAAGGAGAAGAGGGGAGAAAGAATAGAGAGATAGGGTGTTTTTGTAGTTTACTTTCCACCTCTCCTCTTCCTTAAAAACTGTGAGAAGGATAGAAACTTCTAGAAATTTTTGGCATCCATCAACAGCAGAGGCTTGTCTTCCTTTCATCTGAATATCTGGGAGGACAGTGCCGTTCAGAAAGCCCAAAGATAGCATGAGGCAGCCGAGGTAGAGTAAACTGTCATTGTCTCATTTTCAGGCAAAAAGAGAGACTGAAGGAGATACCTCTCTCCCAAGATCTTCAAAGCTTACATGAGGCAGAGAGAAGATACAAATTTCCATATCTCGTGGCTTGGGGATGCTAAAGATTGAGCCAATGGTCTGCCAAAAGTCACTTAAGGGCATCACCTAGAACTGGGGGCTAGGTGGCAGAAGGACATCGACCTCCCCAAGATGGCTGAAGGGAGGCAAGTCAAGGGTGTGATGGAGTGATGGGGTAGGAAAGGAGGGTCAGGGATTGGGGAAGAGAAAGGATAGTCATAGGTCCTTAACAGTGTTTGCCAGAGAGGAGACCATAAGTCACACTGTCCAGGTACTCAAACCACCGGCAGCGAGGGTGGAACAACAAGACACCTGTCACCTGTGGTCAGTGGGATCCAGCGTCTTTGCCCCCAATGCCATTATATTCTGAAAATTGCCCCATCCCCCAGAAATCCTGAGAAGGGAGAGAATGGAAGAAATCTTGAGAAAGGAGAGCAAGAGCTCACACTTTGTAATGATAAAATAGTAAGCCAACTCTGACTGGATATTTACCAAAAGGCACTCAATTTTATGCTGAAAGTAAGCAAGCTCCGTATAATTGACAAGATTAAGTGTTTTCACTGTCACCAAAAATGGGATCTCACAACAACTTGAGCTCAGTTTAAAGTAATAAAGTAATATTTCTATATAATGGAGATATGATTGAACTTTGTAGCACCTACACAAAACTTATCCCAAGTTCTCTCATCTGTAGATGAATTGTATATGCTTACTTTTATCCTGTCTTTTCTCTCTTGGCTATGCATAACACCAGATTTTCATAACGTTGGGTTAACATTTAACTATCTAACTAGTTCTTTTTTTCACTTAGTCAAGAATTGTGAGCATTTTTTCAAGTCACCAAATATTTTCCCTTAGTATAATTTTTTAAAGACTTAATTTTTTAGAGTAATTTTAGTTTCACAGCAAAATTGTAAAGCGGGGCTTTCTTATAACCTCATCCCCACACATGCACAGCCCTGTTATAAACATCCTCCCACCAGGATGGCATATTTTTTACAATTGATGAGTATACACTGATAGCTCATAATCACCTAAAATCAAGAGTTTATCTTAGGGTTCACTCTTGATGTTGTGCATTCTATGGGTTTGGACAAGTGTATAATGACATGAATCCATCATTATACTATTATACAGAACATTTCACTGCCCTAAAAGTCCTCTGTGCTTCACTTATCCATCTCTCTCTGCAGCCCAAGCCCCAGCAACCCCTGATCTTTTTACTGTATCTATAGTTTTGCCTTTTCCAGAATGTCATATAGTTGGAATTACATAGTATGTAACCTTTTCAGATTGGAATCTTTAACTTGGTAATACCCATTCAAGTTCCCTCCATCATCTTTTCATGGTTTGGTAGCTCACTAATTTTTAGAACTGAGTGATATTTTATTGTCTGGATGTACCAGTTTATTTATTCATTTACCTACTAAAGGGCATCTTGATTGCTTCCAAGTTTAGGCAATTATGAATAACATTACTATAAACACCCACGTGCAGGTTTTGTGTGAACATATGTTTTCAACTCCTTTAGGTAAATACCAAAAAGTATGATTGCTGCATAGTATAGTCAGAGTAGGTTTAGTTTTGTAAGAAAATGCCAAACTGTCTTCTAAAGTGGCTGGACCATTTTGCATTTCCACCAGCAATGAGTGAGAGTTCCTATTGCTCCACATCTTTGTCAGCACTTGGTATTGTCAGTGTTCTAAATTTTGACCATTCTAATAGATATATAGTGATATTTCATTGTTGTTTTAATTTGCATTTTCCTGATGACATATGATGTGAAACATCTTCTTTGGTGATGTATCTGTTAAATTCTTTGGTCTATTTTTAAAAATTGGGTTGTTTGTTTTTCTAGTGTTTTAAGAGTTATTTGTATACTTTGAATAGCAGTCCTTTATCAGGTGTGTCTTTTGTAAATATTTTCTCCCAGTCTGTGGCTTCTCTTCTCATTCTGTTAACATTATTGTTCATAGATGAACATGTTCATCAGAATGTCATTGTTTAGCAGAAGTTTTTAATGTTGGTGGAATTCAGCTTATCATTTATTTCTTTCATGGATTGTGCCTTTGGTGTTCTATCTAAAAAGTCATCACCACACCCAACATCATCTAGGTTTCTCCTGTGTTATCTTCTAGGAGATTTATAATTTTGCATTTTACATTTAGGTCTTTGATCCATTTTGCATTACTTTTTGTGAAGGATGTAAAGTGTGTCTAGATTCACCATTTTGCATGTGGATGTGTAGTTGTTTCAAGTACCATTTGTCGAAAAACTATTTTTGCTTCATTGTGTTACCTTTGCACCTTTGTCAAAGGTCAGTTTAATTACTTTTGCCTGGGTCTATTTCCAAGCTCTCTGTTCTGTTCCACTGATCTATGTGTCTGTTTTTTTGCCAGTTAGTACTCCAACTTTGTCTTCTCCTTCATTATTGTGTTGGCTATTTTGGGTCTTTTCCCTCTGCATATAAACTTCGGAATCAGTTTGTTGATATCCACAAAATAACTTGTTAAGATTTTGATTGGGATTGCATTTACTCTATATCAAATTGGGAAAACCTGACATCTTGGCAATATTGAGTCTTTCTATTCACAAACACAGAATATCTCTCCATTTATTTAGTTCTCTGATTTCATTCAAGGGTTTGTAGTTTTCCTCATTCAGGTCTTTTACGTATTTTGTTAGGTTTGTATCTAAGTATTTCATTTTTGGGACACTACCATAAATGGCACTGTGTTTTTAATTTTAAATTCCATTGTTCATTGCTGGCTTTCAATATAATTTTTAAAAGCAGCATTGTAATTAATCATATATGACTGTTTGGTAAGGTAATTAACTAACCTCTTTCTTGTAAACAATATTTAGATTGTTTCTGGTTTTCTGCCATTTTAAGATTTTATTTATTTATTTGTCAGAGAGAGAGGGAGAGAGAGTGAGCAAGCACAGGCAGATAGAGTGGCAGGCAGAGGCAGAGGGAGAAGCAGGCTCCCCGCCGAGCAAGGAGCCCGACGTGGGACTCGATCCCAGGACGCTGGGATCATGACCTGAGCTGAAGGCAGCTGCTTAACCAACTGAGCCACCCAGGCATCCCTGGTTTTCTGCCATTTTAAATACCAATAAGATAATGAACAATCCTATACATAGATCTTTAAATGTTCCTAAGAGAATAGCTTTAGAATAAATTCCTTAAACAGGAATTTCTGAATCAAAAATTGTGCTACTTTAAAGATTTTTGATACATCTGGCCAAATTGGCCTTGAGGAATATTAGCACTTTAAATTCCAACAGACAGTGTATAAGAATGCCTCTTTCCTTATATCCTCAGTAATGCTGGGTATTACAGTGTTTAAATTCTCTTTTGAAAAAATAGTTTTGATTGAAAAAATTATGTTATTTTAGTTTGTAATTATATGATCACTGGGGAAATGACATGTTAAATCCCTCTATTTAGGATACCGATAATTTGCCATATGCTGTCAGTATTTTCCTCACTTTGGTATTTTGGCAGGTATTGAGCTCATCTGTGAGTACAGGAGAGTGGCATGAAGGTATGAAAATGTCAATAATGACAAAAGCAATATGTATGTGCATGTGTGTGCATGTACATGTGTATAACCCAATGATTTATACATCAAAGAAGTGGTCAATGAACATGGTATGAGATTCCTCTTTTACTGGGCCTCTCCCGTGGCTCTCTCAGTTAAGCGGCTGCCTTTGGCTCAGGTCATGATTGCAGGGTCCTGAAATCAAGCTCCACATTGGGCTCCCTACCGGGCGGGAAGCCCCCTTCTCCCTCTCCCACTCCCCCTGCCTGTGTTCCCTCTCTAGCTGCATCTCTCTCTCTCTGTCAAATAAATAAATTAAAAAAAAAAAAGAATCTTCCTTCACTCAAAAAGTTAAACATAGTCCAGAATAGGAAAATCCATAGAGACAGAGAATACATTAGTGGTTACCAGAGGCTAGGGGGAGGGGAAAAAGGGGGTAACTGCTAAACAGTACAGGGCTGCTTTTTGGAATGATGAAAATATTCTGGAATTAGCGGTAATGATTGTGCAATTTTGTGAATGTACTAAAACCAACTAAATTGTACACTTTATATGAGTGACTTTTATGGTATATGAATCATAATAAATTCATTATTTTTAAAAGTCACTGTGCTTATTTTTCAAGCATACAAATGATAATTTGAATAAAAGGACAGTGTGTTTTCAATCATTTTCCCAAGGCAGAAGAAAGATCAGAGGACTCTAGGCTTATTGATCCAACATTAATTCAAGGATAATGGGTGCAAGGTTTCCATTTAGAGTGGTGAAATTTTTTCTAGAATTAGATATTGATGATGCTTGCATTGCCTTATGAACACAATAAAACCCAGTAAAGTATACACTTAAGATGGTGAATTTTATGGTATGTGATTTACAGTCTTAATTTTTTAAAAAGTGTTTTTAAAAGTTGACACAGAGGGGTACCTGGGTAGCTTAGTTGGTCAAGCATCTGACTCTTTGTTTTGGCTCAGGTAATAATCTCAGGGTCATGAGATCGAGCCCCATGTCCGGCTCTGCACTCAGCTTGGAGTCTGCTTTGGACTCACTCTCTCTCTCCCTCTTCCTTGGTCTCTTCCCCTCTCTCTTTCTCTCTCTGAAATAAATAAATCTATCTTAAAAAAAAAAAAAGGTGACATAGGGTTACTATATGACCCAGTCATTCTACTTCTAGGTATATGCCCAAGAGGAATGAAAACATACTTCCACACAAAAACTTGTACACAAATGTTCATGGTGGCAGTAATTATAATAGTGAAAACAATCCAAGTGCCTACTTGCCCACTTATAAAAAGAAAAACAATATATGGTATGTTCGTACCACAGAATATTGCTCAGCAATAAAGCTAAATGAAATACTAATACACACTACAACAGGACGGATCTTGAAAATGTTGTGTGAAGTGAAAGAAGCCAGTCACAAAAGATCACATATAGTATGACTCCTTTTTTGTGAAATGTCCAGAATAGACAAATTTATAAAGATAGAAAGTAAATTAATGGTTGTCTTGTGGGGAGGAGGAGCATGGGGAGCAACTGCTAACATGTAGGAGCTGTTTTGAGGGGTGATGAAAATGCTCTGGAATTAAATGATGCTAGTGGTTGCACAGTCTGAATATACTAAAACCCATTGAACTGTACACTATAAATGTGTGAATTACATGGTATGTGAGAATTATATCTCAATAAATCTGTTTAAGAAAAAAATACTACCAAGTAGTTGCAAAATGTTGGAACTAATATTGAAGACAGATGGTAGAAGATAGTCTTTGCTAATGTGATATAAGAAAACCTCAAAGACAAGACCAGTCTGTTCCTTTCAAACTTCTTTGTGAATTATGGCCAACATTTACCAATATCTTGAATTTATAATGACTCCTTTAACCCTTTTCTAGGTCTTGAGTATATTACTTGAGGTTATTTCTGCCTCTCTCCATTAGAGATTCACTGTTCTATGCCTGTGCACAGGGCAAATGTCCTGCTTCCTCACAGAGTTTATGGAATCTATGTGCATTTTATTGCCCAACATCATGCTGTAATGTAGAACAATGAAGAGATTAATGCCATCTTCCCATTTTTACTTTTACCTTGCACTCTTTTTAAAATAAACATGCAAAATAATGTTGGTATTATGCACTCATGCTGGACAGTCACCACAGTGATTGATTTTGCCAGAAGAAGAGCATTTACCACATGGCCATGGTTCTTGTTATTATTAAACTCTCTCCACAAAAATTACATCTCCCTGGCAACTGGGTTGTTTTAGCCATTGTTTTGACTTTTAACAGCATTGGAGGTGGAATCTTTTCAATGTTTTAAGTTACAGTACTTGTGACTTCCTTCAGCAAACAGAATTCAGTACCTATCATTGTCCGAGCATCATTTATTTATAACGTGGAATAAAGAACTCCATAACATTCAAGTAAATCCTTAGAAGACACCTTGTCCCAGTGCTTCTCATCTTCAGCTTTGTACTTCTCAGCTTCCTGGAGCATCCACCCAATGTCTTCCTTGCTCAAGCGGCCCTTGTCCTTAGTAATGGTAATCTTGTTCTTTTCTCCTGTACTCTTATCTACATCAGAGACATTGAAGATGCCATTAACATCATCAAAAGTGACTTCAGTCTGAGGAATGCCACGGGGGACAGAAGGTGTGTCTGTGAGTTCAAACTTGTTTGAATCTTAAGCATTCAACATGAAAGCAACTGCTGAAGATTAAAAACTTCAGGGCAAAATCAACAATGAAGAAAAATAGAAGATTTTTTTTTTAATTTTGTTTATTTATTAGGGAAAGAGTGCACACAAGGAAGGGGAGCAGCAGGCAGAGGGAGAGGGAGAAGCAGGCTCCCCACTGAACAGGGAGCCTGATGCGGGACTCGATCCCAGGACCCTGAGATCATGACCTGAGCTGAAGGCAGACACTTAACCATCTGAACCACCCAGGCGTCCCAGATAGAAGATTCTTGGTAAGTGTAATGAACTCATCAACTGGCTTGATAAAAACCAGACCACAGAGAAGGAAGAAATTGAATGTCAGCAGAAAGAGCTGGAGAAAGTCTGCAACCCTATCATTACCCAGCTGTACCGCAGTCCAGGAGGCATGCCAGGAGGAATGCCTGGGGGCGTCACTCCTGGTGGAACTCCTCTATCTCGTGGTGCCTCTGCTGGGCCCACCATTGAAGAGGTTGATTAAGCCAATCTGAGAATAGGTGTAGTATTGCTCCACACAAAACATTTGAAGGACCCAAATTTGTAGCAAATTCCATGGTAGTCTTAAAGTCAAGCTGCTATAGTAAATAAACTTGGGCATTCTTGGTACTCAAATATGGAATATATGCACAGGGAAAGGAAATAACATTACACTTTATAAGCACTGTATTGTTAAGTGGAAAATGCAGTGTCTTAAGTAAAACTATTTAAAATTCGGACCCTCTCAAAAAAGAATTCCCGTTGATTAGTCAAACCGATTTTCTCTTACAGATAATGGTAAAAGCACTTCAAAGATGTGAAGCAGGGCACACCAGGGTGGCTCAATCGGTTAAACAGCTGTCTCTTGGTTTTGGCTCATGTCATGATCTTGGGACCCTGGGATCAAGCCCTGCATGGGGCTCCCCACTCAGTAGGGAGTCTGCTCAAGGATGCTCTCTCTCCCTCTCTTTCTGTACCCCAGCCCCGCTCACACTTGCACACTCTCCCTCTCAAATAAATATATAAACCTTAAAAAACAACAACCACTGGGAGTGAGATTAATTCAGAATTATTACTCCTGACAGATAATCCATTCGCCTGCTGTTGAATGACAGGCAAAAAAAATTGGGTAAGAAGAAAGTTGTTTGAGTAAATTCTTCTTGCACTTGTAGAGTGCTTTTATTTTTTAGGTGTTTTTTTTTTTTTTAATTGTCATACAGTTGACATACAATGTTGTATTAGCTTCAGGTGTACAACAGAGGGATTTGATAATTCTATACATTTCACAATGCTCAGCATGTTAAGTGTAGTAACCATGTGTCCCTAATTAATGTTATTACAATATTGTTGCCTATATTCCCTATGCTATACTTTTCATCTCCATGACTTACTTACTTTACAGCTTGATGTTCATATCTTTTAATACCCTTTGCCTATTTTGCCCACCTCTCCACTCCCCCCAGCTCTAGCTATACCAGTTGGTTCTCTGTATTTATGAGTCTGTTTCTGGGTTTATTGTCCATTTGTTTTATTTTTTAGATTCCACATAGGTGAAAATTCCATATGGGTGAAATTATACATCTGACTTATTTCTTTGTCTGACTTATTTTACTTAGCATGATACCCTCTATGTCTAGCCATGCTGTTGCAAATAGCAAGATCTCACTCCTTTTTATGGCTGAGTAATACTCCATCGTATATATGTGTACCATTTCTTATTATTCTACTCATCTATCAATGGGCACTTAGGTGGCTTTCATATCTGGCTATGTAAATAATGCTGCAATAAATATAGGGGTACATATATCTTTTCAAATTAGTGTTTTCATTTGGTTTGGATAAATACCCAGTAGTAGAATTAGTGGATCATATGGTATATCTATTTTTAATTTTTTGAGGCATCTCCATACTGTTTCCATGTACTGAATCAATTTACATTCCCACCAACAGTTCATGGGGATTCCCTCTTCTCCACATCTTTCCCAACACTTGCATTTTTTGTCTTTTTGATACCAGCCATTCTGACTGTTGTGAGGTGGTATCATTGTGGTTTTGATTTGCGTTTCCCTGATGATTGGTGATGTTGAGCATCTTTATGTCTGTTGACCATCAGTATGTCCTCTTTGGAGAAATGTCTATTAAGGTCCTCTGAGCATTTTTTTAAAAAGATTATCTATTTATTTATTTATTTATTTATTTTGAGAGAGAGAGAGAGAGAAAGAGGGCACACGAGCAGGGGTGGGGAATTGAGGGAGAGGGAGAAGCAGGCTCCCCACTGAAGAGGGAGCCCGACATGGTGCTCAATCCCAGGACCCTGAGATTATAACCTGAGCCGAAGGCAGATACTTAACTGACTGAGTCACTCGGGTGCCCCTGAGCACTCTTTTAAGTAGGTTATTATCATTGTTATGTTTTTTGATATTGATATATTGATATATATATTGATATTTGTAGGAGTTGTTTCTATATCTTGGATATTAACTCCATATAGATATGTCATTAGCAAATGTCTTCCCCCATTCAGTAGGTTGCATTTTTGTTTCCTTGATGGTTTCTTTTGCTGTGCAAAACTTTTTTAGTTTGATGCTGTCCCAATAGTTTATGTTTGCTTTTGTTTCTTTCGCCTGAGGAGACATATCCAGAAAAATGTTGCCAAGGCTAATGTCCAAGAGATTACTGCCTATATTTTCTTTTAGGAGTTTTATGATTTTGGGTCTTATATTTAGGCCTTTAATCCATTTTGAATTTATTTTTGTGTATGGTCCAGTTTCATTCTTTTGCATGCATCTGTTCATTTTCCATTTTTTTAAACAATTTTTTTATCTTTGATCCTCACAAGAACCATGGGAGTGAAGCTAGGCCACACTTGCCCCATTATTCTTCAGTGAATAAAGACATGAATTCAGGGAGGTTATGTGATGTGTTTGCTCATAAGTACACAGGAATCCAGAAAGTTTGACACTGTTTTATTTCAACCTGACCTCTAGAGTCAAACAAGAATAATAAGCAAGCCTCCCTAACATTTTCTAAACGGTCTATTTTACTCAAACTTGATTCTAACTTAGAGTTACCTTTATGAGGAAAGAAACCCACTGAACTCTTTGTTTAGTGGGATCTGGTATTCCATCCTATTTTCATATGTCAATATATAAATTGACTAAAGTTAAAAAAAGAAAACAAAATATTTCCTCAGTGTTTGGGGATGGTGAACCAGGAAATATTATCCATGAGGTATGAAAGAGATAAAGCATACCTCTGTTTTTTTGGTAAGAAAAGTTTAGAATTGATTGTGCTTTTTTTTTTTAAATAAAGGACTGTATTTGGTTAATGAAAATTTCACAATACTTATCTTTGGCTAGATATTAAACATAAAAAAAATCCATCCATTCAAAATGATTGTTTAAATAAAATTATATGCAGTAAAAGCACATGGATCAGAGTCTTCATCTGTTGCAGAAATTTTACAGCTTTAAACAGTGCCCAGATGTGTGTAAGTGCTATATTTGGAACAGTTTAATGATAATAATTTCTCTCTTTTATCCAGCACTCATTGTGTAGAGTGTAGGAAAAAAACCTGTATTCTTCCTCCTGTGTATCTCTTTTACTCTCACACTCTTGCCTCACTCACAGCACTTCTGACACCAGATGTGTGGGGTTTTTCCCACACCAGGTAGTTCTGTGACACCAGCTGGGTGTCCTACAAGTTATCTCAATTCTGACACCATATACTGGGAGATAGCATCAGATTCCATAGGTTCCCATGACCTCCTCCCCCTTGGATTCCTTTATTTGCTAGAATAGCTCACAGAACTCAGGAAAACACTTGCTTATGTTTACCAGTTTGTTAAAGGCTGTGATAAATGATACTGAGGAGCATCTACGTGGAAGAGACATGGAGGGAAAGGTATGTGGGAAGGGGCACAGGGCTTCTACATCTTCTCCCAGCACCTCCATGTGTTCACCAACCTAAAAACTCTTATAGGTCCTACACTTTTGGGATTTTTGCGGCGGCTACATCATGTAGGCATGACCGATCATTAACTTCATTTTTAGACCTCTGCCTTCTCTAGAGGCCAGAAGATGGGCTGAGAATTCCAAGCTTCTAATTGTGGCTTGGTCTGCCCTTGACCATGCCCCCTCCAGGCACCCGCTAAGAGTCACCTCCTTAGAACAAAAGACACTGCCATAACCCAGGACATTTAAAGGGATGTGGGAGCTCTATGTCAGGAACTGTGGTTACAGACCAAATATTAGAGCCAAAGATGCTCTGAATGCCCTTGTCACTTAGGAAATTGCAAGGGTTTTAGGAGCTCTGTGCCAGGAACTGCAGGCAGAGACCAATATATATATTTTCTATTATCTCACATGTACTAAGAAGTATTATAAGTGGTGTTTATAAGTATTAACTTCTCTAATTCTCACACAATGCTGAAGTGAGCTCCATATAACATAACATAATAATGAATGTGATGTTACATGCCATCATGTAATTAAACATAATATGTCTCCATCTTACAGATAAGAAGATTGAGCCAGAGAGAATAAGTTTTTTGACCAAAGTCTCATAGCTTTTATGAACCAAGGTCAAGATTTGAACTTAGGTACTTAAGGACTACTTTATTTAGATCAACTGCTTTCATGTTAAGCACACGTTCTTAATTCAGGTATCAGCCACTTCCCCCATACTTACTGAAAGCAAATAGTTCACCAACACCAGGGCCTTAGCAAAGATTGAAATCTTTCTTTAACATCTTTCCATTTTCCCAAATATATCTGTAATTCCTTTCTTTTGCCCTCATCCACCCTTTTCTGTCCTCCCAAGGGCTCCAGCTCAGACCACCAGACTCAATCCAGGACAGTTCTTTTCTCTAACTGAACTTTTCCTTCTTTTTTCTAAATCTATATGGGCCCCCATGTTGCCTCAGCTCTTATGAGGAAAGTCCAGGAATATTTAATGCCTGCGGAGGAATCTGTTGATGAGGCCACAAAGTCTGGTCAGGATTTGAAGGTGACCAAAAGAACGGCTCCTAAGGTTGTTTTCCCTTTAGCTTATTCCAATGTAGCCAACACACAACGCGAGGGATAGATAAGAAATGAAGGACGCAAAGAAGTGGCTGTGACTATTCACTACCTCCTCAGTTTCCTACATGGTGTATCTAAAACTAATGGAATTTCCTGACTACAGTGAAAAAGACCTAGGTCAGAGGAGCCCAAACTCCAGGTTCATTGCCTTTGACATGTGCGGTAGGGGAAGGAGTCCCATCATGGCTCAAGCGCCCACAATTTTTGCCCACTAGGAAATACTTGCAGCATTATGGTCACTTAATTCTTTTCCAGGTTTTGGGGCCTACAGAAAAATTTATCATCGAGCTAACGAAGTTTAATCTTCAAGGCTCTTCATTTTCCCAGGCCCCTGGGAGTGGCGGGAGGTGCTTGACCTTGGAGACAGTTCAAGGTGGGGAGGGGAAGCAGGGCTGCCAAGGAAACACATCTATGTAGGCATTTCTGGTATATGTCCCAGAGACCTCAGACGAAAAGGACTTGAACATTTCAAGCTCCAGTATTTTACTGTGATTTCTTTTCTCATTCTAAATAAATAGCCAGTTTGTACTCAATTTATAATTGTAATTTTGTTTAATTCATTAATTAATATTTGTAGAGGGCTCATAAAATTGCATCAACAAAAGGCTACACCTGGAGCCTGCATGGTGCCTCTTATCTTAGCTGAATTTTAAAGGAACTGAATTTGTTGGAAAGAGATGTGGGAGCTAGCTGCCTGTGCTGGATATTCTGTTTGCCACTCCAGACCCCCTCTCCACCCTTCTCTCCCCTAGTTTGTAGCTCAGAAGACTATCCTCTTCAGATGCATCCCTGGATCCCTTGCAGTCGGGACCCCCCACAGAAGCTGGGATGACAGGAGGAAAGGGCATCAATGCCCGGGGCTCCTTTGCCTGATCTCGGGTTGGCAGCGGGGTGTGAAACCTGTACAGTCAGTAGGACCACGTGCTCAGAAGGGCCCCGTGCTTGACTTAATGTTTTGCTGACACAACTGTGAAATTCTTCATTTTATCTTTGAATGTGTGTTTTGTTAGTGAAGTCCGATACACAGAGAAGATACATACCATATGTGTCTCCCAGTTCCCGCTGCCCCATCTGCATGTAGCATCTCCAGTGCTCCATGGTAATAGGATTCCTCAGAATCTGGGAGTTCGGTGAGATGTAAAGCAAGTACAAGGTAAAGCATATCCCATATGACTGATTAAACTCTAAAATGCTTCTTTGCATTTGAACCAAAATTTACTTCAAATTCAAAAGAAAGGTAATGACATTCTGAGACACACAAACAACCAAAGAACTCTAATCATATTCTTTCTTACTCATGTTACTTCCCTCTATTAGCCAACCACTTACACTAAAAGTGATGCCAGAGAAGGAAAGGGAAAGATAGGGTAATCCACAGTCTCTTTTCCTTTTAGTTCCTCTTTACCCATCAGTAAGCCAAAGGCAGAGAGTGTTGGAACACTGTATATAAAGAAGTGAAATAAATAATTGAGGTAGTTTTGTGTAGTTGTTTATGTTTATACTGTTTATATGCTAACATACACTGTTTTTTATGTTCTTGTGTTTATACTGTTTATATGTTTATACTGTTCTAGTAAAAAAAAAAACCCATATATATGCAGGAACTATAAAACACACACCGTATCATTTTGGTGATTTTGCATACGTGTTAAATGCTCTCATATTGCATCTAAAACTCACATTGTACATTGTAGGGGCACCTGGCTGGCTCAGTTAGAAGAGCATGTGACGCTTGATCTCTACGTCATGAGTTCAAGACCCATGTTGGGTGTAGGTATTACTTAAATATATAAATAAATAAATAAATAAACTTAAACAAAACCAAACTAACATTGTACGTTGCAAGTCCCAAGATTCATGTTAATGATTTAAACTTCTTCTTTTTCTTCATTTAGAATGGTATTAAACTGAAACATTTAAAAACATGACCAGTCAAGAGAAGGAAGAGAAACTGTGGAAGAAAAGCAAAGCTTTATAATGTAGGACTTAGCCCGAGGCAGGACTTGATCCCAGGACCCCGTGATCATGACCCAAGCCGAAGGCAGATGCTCAACTGACTGAGCCACCCAGGCATCAGTCCCTATAACGTAGGACTTTAACAACATTTTTCTCTTGCTTTTTTCAGTTTGCACTGAGCTTCACACAGTGTGTCCTGGGCCATGGTGGCCAGTGGCCACATTCCTCCAACGAAGGCTGCAATTCCTGACAGGTGGCCCTTTACCTACTGCCTCGGGGCTTCCTGGTTGCCAGGAGTTGGTCCCTTTCCCTTGTGCCTTCAAGCAGCTTCTGGTAGCATTTCCCATTGTTGCCACTCCCTAGTTTCCCTTGAACTCCTGCCCACAACTTTGCAAATAATTTTCATCAGTCTCCCTTTTACACTCTTCTCCCTGTTTTTATATATTTCACTAGAGACGATGTCAAACACAGACAAATACAGAGAGACGAGGATAATGGACACCCACATACCTTCTATCCAGCTTCAACAATACTTCTTTCACTCCTTCGGAGGGTGCCGTTTGCGTCCTGCGGGGATCCTGGCTGATGGAGGGTCTTCCTGCGCCCTTCAATGTTCACCACAGCACCCTCCTCAACAGGGAGCAACAACTTGGCAGCTTATTTCTGAAAACAACTGAATGGACATTATTAGCCCACAGATTAAAATGGAGGAAGTGGTTTTAGACACCTTCCCTGCCAATTCCATGAAACTTGATTCCTTAACTCCTTTCCAGACACCCTAGCTCATCTTAAACCGGGCTTTGTTTTGTACACAATACTGCAGAGAGAGGACGTTTTTGGTGCTGCCTGAAATAAGTGAATCACATTGATCAACAACATTTATTCCCACAAATTAATAAATGCTTTATCTTTTCACTCATGAGACAAAAGGAAACACTTGGGGAGCATTTTTTTTTTCTTTGTGAGGAAGTCCTTTTTATGAGAGGATTGATTATGTGGTCATAGATCAGCAAAGTATTTGTCCTCTACAATTTCATGAAAATAATTTTGTCATTAATGAGATTTGCTAATAAGGCAGAAAGGTCATATCTCTTAAGGATAGAGTAATTTGTAATATGAGATCCTGGTCTCCTTTCTCAGCAAGAGAAAGCGTCATTTCAGATTTAGTCTCTTTACCAGTAGATACAATAAAAGTAATACACAATTTTATAAATTAGTATTTGGAAATAGACTGTTTTTCATCATGACCCATCAGGGGTCCATAGAATTGTCTAAATCAGTAGGAAGCTAGAGAAGGAGGAAGTGGGGAAAGAACTAATTTTATTGAATGCCTTCTTTATAAGTGCTGTCAGCTTTATTATCAACGTAATCCTTGTAGTAATTCTAGGAGGTAGATGTTATTATTCCTGTGATAGAGAGGAGGGAAGTGAAGCTCAAGGAGGTTAAGGTGCTCCAAAGCCCACAGCTGCATCATTACAATAGCCACTATTTCCTACTGCTGTGTTAGATTCTATGTGAAGCACTTTACATCCTATGAAACTTAACCTATGCCCATATACAGATGAGGTCGCTGAAGCATCTTGCCCATGGTCACATAGATGAGGACTGGCAGAGTCAGGATTCTGAGTCAGTCCTGGCTGATGTCAATCCTTACTATTCTTACCACCCTCTGTTGGCTCCCAAGAGAGATGGGTTTGCTGTTACAATTTCTTTTTCCATCTCCAGCTTCTCTTCCCCTTTACCAGTATCCATTCAATCATTCTTTGTTAGATCTTTCACTTTGATAAAGGACATGAAAGCAAATGTGTGTAGACAGGTCCTTTGTCATCATATTTCATTGCACAATCAGTCTAAACAGTGGGCCTGTTCTTTTCTTGCTTATTTTGTTGTCCAACATAATTTTCTCCTTTCATTGTCTCCAGTCATTTGCACTCAAGTACTCCCAAAATATTTTAAGGAGCAATAAATTCCTCACCACATTGATGCCTAAGATTCTTTATCATGCTAAAAGAGCTGTAAATATACATATAGACACATGTATATGTATATAAACATATAAATATATATATATACATCTATAATGACATTTTTTTAAAAGATTTATTTATTTATTTGACAGACAGAGATCATAAGTAGGTGGAGAGGCAGGCAGAGAGAGGGGGAGAAGCAGGCTCCCCAGCGAGCAGAGCCCAATGCGGGGCTTGATCCCAGGACCCCGAGATCATGACCCGAGCAGAAGGCAGAGGCTCAACCCACTGAGCCACCCAGGTGCCCCCCCTATAATGATATTTAAAAATAAACTGTCACACCACTACTTGAAAACTATCTAGTAGAGGGGCGCCTGGGTGGCTCAGTGGGTTGGGGCCTCTGCCTTCGGCTCAGGTCATGATCCCAGGGTCCTGGGATTGAGCCCCACATCGGGCTTTCTGCTAAGCCATGATCCTGCTTCCCCCTCTCTCTTCTCTGCCTGCCTCTCTGCCTACTTGTGATCTCTGTCTGTCAAATAAATAAATAAAATCTTTAATAAAAAAATCTATCTAGTAAATCTAAATAATATAGCAATTTGATGCCCCATCATACATTGTAAGTATACATAAATGAGTTCTTTACCTGTAGGAAATTTTCTTCTGTTTTTCTTCTTGAAATTATATTTCCATTCCACTTCCTAATATATTTTTATACTTCAAAATATTTCATGAATCGCATACTTCTATGCAACAAAAATATCCCAATAAAGGGAAATAATTTTAAAGTTTTTGTGACCACACAGTTTAAGTGTTAGAAAATTCTACACAATTTCTCAAAATAGTATAAATATATTACAAGTATTGATGAATAATTACTAGACATAAAATGTAAAATTCTATTGGGATTGCGGCTCTTAATGAGATGAGTAAAGGCTTTCTCTCCAGATAGCCAAGGATAAATATAACAGGCTTCAGCGTTAATGCTGAGTGTAGGACATGTAGGTAACCAGTGCTGAGAAACTCTTCACCTAAACAAGTAAATAGGAACAATAGAGATTTGTTATAGCAATAGGGCTCAATTCTTTGACTTCTTCTTAGTTCTATGCCAAAATTTACATGGTAGTCTATCATCAAGATTAGTTTTAGTAATTTCTCAGCTGACAGCTCAATTAGGCATCCTTCCCTCTGTGGAAAGCAGAGGATTGGAGTCCATCTGATTTCCAAAATGATTAATTACCCTATCATTAGAGTCATTCATTCCCCCTTTCTTGAGCAGCCTAAAGGTTCTTCTAACCCAAGTAATGACTTAGTAGGTTTGGGAAGAGTGGGAGGTATGCCTTGCTATCATCAAGTGATACAAGAAAGGTGACTGCGGAGGAGAGAGAGAATGGGAGAGACAGCCTGATAGGAGCTTTCTTGTGTCATTCCATTTTAGGAAAGCTTATCTGAATCAATCCATAGCCACTTACTCCCTCCCCCACCCCACCCCCCAGCCCCTGGAAGACCACTTACCTCCCCTCCCACAGTGGATCCTGGTCTCTTGCATTTGCTCATTTGGTACTTTATCACTTAGTACTGGTGATAAACAGCGTGGTCAGTCTTTTTTTTTTTTTTAAGATTTTATCTCTTTATTTATTTATTTGAGAGTCAGGGAGAGCATGGGGGGAAGGGGAGGGGCCAAGGGAGAGGTAGTAACAGGCTCCCCTCTGAGCAAGGAGCCAGATGAGGGCTTGATCCCAGGACCCTGAGAGCATGACCGGAGCTGAAGACAGACACTTAACTAACTGAGTCACCCAGGTGCCCCATGGGCCTTTTGCCTTCCCATCTTTAGCATACATTTTCTTAAAGTTTTAAGTAATTCCAAAGAGCTCCCCTTAGGGCCTTGTAAATAGGGCAACTATATGGGCACAGATGTTTATCCTAGCCAATTCAATTGGGAAGAAAGAAGAGAGGGAAGGAAGATCACAAATACTCTGGAAGATAGAGAGGGAATTTTACATTATAAGAGGTTGAATCTGTATAGAGGGGTTGTACATAAGGCTACAGTTATTCAAGCCTCTTAGGCTTACATAGACATTGTTTGGTTGCCTCCATTCAACATCTATTCCTCACTTTCCCCAGCAAGACACCTCTCTCTCATTCCCAATCACATGGGTTTGGTGGTTTATCCCATCTCAGTTCTGTGGTTGAGACCTGGAATCTGAGGTTACTGGCTGTAGGGATTGATTAGTTCAAGATAGCACATAATTCAATCCAAGGGATTTTGCCCATGCTTCTAGAAAGAAAGAAAACATTTTAAAAATTTTAAATGTATGTTTTGGCATATGGTACTGAGAGACGTGCTTTGTTTGCTGCTGGGCATGAGTGAATAGAAGCAGCTCCAGGAATCGCTGGTAGCCATCTTTCAACCACAAAGGTAGAGGTCTCTTAAACATTATTTGTTTGTAGAATAATTTCCTTTTTCCATCTCGATCTTCTCAGAGCTCTTGGGAGAGCCAAAAAATGGAGAGGAAAAAACCTGGGAACTGTTGCTCTAGAATCAACCTCTCCCTGATGTGGGTAAATTCCTCAATATTCAATTATGTATACCAATGAAATTTTCTTATTGCTTGTTAATCTGAACTGAGCTTCCTATTACTTGCTACATTTTAAAAACTAGTAACTAATTTAATCACTACTGTAATCAGAACATCTTTGCATTTATTTTGTTAATCATTTTTTTTCACATATTGGGACTAAGATATAGATGGTTTAAAGAAAGGATACCATCATTTAAGAAGATTGAAAAGCAACAGGCCTAGATTTCCATTCATTTCAGGGAAGATATTTTTTTTCGGGTGTTTGTCGGGTCGATATATAGCGCCTCTCTTCTCTCTACCTGATCTCTAAAGACATTGAGATCCAGATCAAAATGTCAGTGTTCTTAAGATGGGATTGGGAGGGAGACAAACCATAAGTGACTCTTAATCTCACAAAACAAACTGAGGGTTGCTGGGGGGAGGGGGTCGGGAAAGGGGGGTGGGGTAATGGACATTGGGGAGGGTATGTGCTATGGTTAGTGCTGTGAAGTGTGTAAACCTGGCGATTCACAGACGTGTACCCCTGGGGATAAAAATATGTTTATAAAAAATAAAAATTAAAAAAAAAATGTCAGTGTTCTTACTGATAGAGCTGCTGTGTCATAGCTTAGCTGTATCATCACAGTGAGCTTCTTAATACTTGAGGTCTGAACTGGACTTCACACTCAGCCGCAGACACTGAACCAGCACAGGCCTGTTGTGAAACTCCTGACACAGGCACGCAGACAGCTTCACACTCAGTAGATAAGCTGGCTTCCAAGAGAGGGGAGAAGGGGGGGTGGGGCAGGACTGCAGCTTCCAGTGTCTTATCCCAATCAGCAGTTCAATCCTCTTATCTGGAAGGACAAGGGAGGGGCCAGGGCTGAGAGTCAAGAAAGCAAACAGACGGAAGTATGTAGTCAGAATTGTGGCAAATACAGGGAGGGAAACAAACAAGGCCTTGTATAAAAAAATTAAATGAGTGGGGTTGCTTTAAAGTGGGTAAGCTGGAAGTCTCTCTGAGATGACATTTAAACTGAGACTTGGATGAAAAGGAGCCGGTTATTCAAATGGGAGGTGGAGGTTGGAGTCAGGGAGCATGGCAGGTAGAGAGCAAGGTAAGGAAAAGTTGGTGGGGAGAGTTAGGCAGGGGCTGAACTATGTGGAGCTGTGAGTGACAGTCAGGGGTTTGGATTTCATTCCAAGTGCAGCAGGAAGTTGTCAAACCCTTGAACAGTTTAAACAGGAGTCAGGAGAGTGACATGAACTTTCATGGTTTAAAAAGATCCCTTTGGCTGTTCTGAAAATGAACTGGGTGACTGCCAGAGCAGAGACAGGGAGGTCAGTTGGGAGGATATAGCAATGGTCCAAATGAGAGATTATGATGCTTTGATCTAGAGTAGTAACAGTGGAGATGAACAGAAGGAAAAGAGTCTGAGACATTTTGGCGATAGGTTAGACACAGTTTGCTGGTGGATTAAATATAGTTAATCATATTAAAATTATGATTAAATACGGGAAGTAGGGGTGCCTGGGTGGCTCAGTGGGTTGGGGCCTCTGCCTTTGGCTCAGGTCATGATTTCGGGGTCCTGGGATTGAGCCCCACATTGGGCTCTCTGCTCAGTGGGGAGCCTGCTTCCTCCTTTCTCTCTGCCTGCCTCTCTGCCTGCTTGTGATCTCTGTCTGTCAAATAAATAAATAAAATCTCAAAATAAATAAATAAATAAATAAATATGGGAAGTAAGGGGCATCTGGATTCTTGCTTAGAGCAAAATGTAATCCTTTCTTTCTTCTCTTTTTCCCTTTCCTTCTCCTTTTTTGTCTTTTTATTATTATTCTTATTACTTTGAGTGTGAAAAGAATATGTCAGTGTTTTATTTGTAGACATGTTAAGTTTGAGATACATAGTCGAGACTCAACTATATGGATATATGAGTTTGGAATTTACATTTGGGGTATAGACTTGGGAATTATCAGCAGTTAGATGGCATTTGAAGCTATGGGAAGGATTGAAAGGATCTCCAGAGAGAGTAGATAAAGAGAGAGGCCAAGGAATCAGAGGGTCCTCAACATTTAAAGGTCTGAAAAAAACAAAAGGACTAGAAAGGAGATTGAGAATGAGTAGCCAGTTGGATGGGGGGGAACTAGAGTATAGCCTCATAGAAGTCAAGAGTATTTCAAGGAGGGAGTGGCCAACCATACCATGTGTACTCAGAGAGCACTGTAAGATAGGACAGAGAGGTCTTCTGGATTTGGTTCCATGGAGGTCTTAGCTTGCCCTTGACAAGAGTGATTTCAGCAGGGGAGAGAAACCTAACTAGTGCACTGAAGAATGAATGGGAGATGAAGAAATGGAAACAGAGTTACGGGTGACCCTTTGGAAAGATTTTGCCGTGAAGGGGAGTAGAGAAGCTATAAAGTTTAGGGAAGGAAATGTGGGGACAAGGGAGGTGTGTATGCATATGTGTTTAAAGACAAGAGATTTTAAAGCTGTTTATTGCTGATAGAGATGGTCCAGTAGGATAGGAGACAGTAACATGCAGGAGGGAAAGGTTAAGCAAAGCAGTGAGGTCCTTGAGAAGGAGATTGAATCCAGAGCACATTGGTAAAGACTGAAAAGTGAGAGGAAGGGCCTATCATCTACCTTTCAGGGCAGAAAAGGAGTTGGGAGCAGAAGTGAGCAGAGATGAAGGAGGGTCCATCTGATCCTTCTGTTTTCTTACCGGTATTCAAGACCTTGGATAGAGTAATATGTTTATATCATCTCCAGTAAAGTCCCTTGTCTTATAATAATATTTTTAATGCTGCCCTAACTAAATCAAAAAATGGTTTAACTTATAACGTTGTGAGACTTTTCACAGATACAAATTCACAAAGAAAAACAAATTTCTTGGTCAAAGCCTGTGTGTAAATTTTTTCACTAAAAGTACATTCTGATTGACCATATTTTAAATTAAATAGAACCAAGAGCATTCTACAATTATGATGATAGATATGATTACTGCCATTTGGAAGCAGCTTGCCTGAGTAGACTAGACAATTAGAATTTCACATGAAATAGGCTGAGGTTCAAACCTATACAGGACTGAGTGCTTTGCACAGAGAAAAATTTCCATGGCGGAGAACTGCATTCTTAACCTGTGCCAGGTATTTAAAAAACATGCTGTTTTGGTCAAAGGGAGCATAGGGGAGGAGGTGGAATGGGTGGGGAGAGAAACATTGCGGATGACATTGTGCAAACTCATCACTGCTGTTGGAAAAACAACACAAAACCACAACCAAGTCAGTAACATTATCTTTGGCCTTTAAAGAATGGTACATGTTTTTGGCTGACTATCATTCTCAATAATTTACCTTGATGTTACATAATGTGTTCCTTAAGAAAACTCAAAATGCCCTACACAAGTTACTTCATTTGTCTTCATTGCATTATGAAGCTGAGAGCAGAAGGGAAGTTGTCTAGACCAGGGCTGTCTAATAAAAATATAACCCAAGCCCTGAATGAGATTTAAAGTTTTCTAGTACCTACGTTTTTTTAAAAGGTAAAAAGAAATAGGTGAAATGAATCTGAATATTATGTTTTATTTAACCTCATATATCTGTATATTTAACCTCATATTTAACCTCATATTATCATTTCAACATATAATGAATATAAGCAATGGCTTATGAGATCTATTTCATTCTTTTATTGGTACCAAGTCTTTGAACTTTGGTGGGTATTTAACACTTAGAATATATATCAGTTTGGATTGGGTGTGTTTCAAGTGCTTGGTAGCCATGTGGTATCTCAATTCTAGAGAATAATAGAAAGGATCATGGTCACAGAATTCAAAGTCTGGGCTCTATTGCAAGTTAATAAAATATGAGTAAGAGTTTATCACTGTCCTGTTCAAAATCCTCCCAAGACTTCCCATCACTCTTTTTCATTTTTTAAAAATATTTATTTATTTGAGAGGGAACAAATATGAGGGGGAATAGGGGCAGAGGGAATAGGAGCAGAGCAGACTCTGCACTGAGCAGGGAGCCTGACATGGGGCTCTATCCCAGGACCCTGGGATCATGCCCTCAGCCAAAGGCAATTGCTTAACCAACTGAGCCACCCAGACACTTCTTCCCACCGCTATTAGAACAACAGTTAGCTTTTACCTATGGGCCTGACCATGATGCAGCCCCACTTCCCTTACCAACTTTATGGCTTCCAGTTTCCCCTTGATCTTTCTGCACCCACTCCCCCCACAGCCCTACTTCAGAGAGTGGCGCTTCCTCCTCCTTCAGCCTGGAATGTCTTCTCACGGCTTAGTTGATGAATTTATTCAAGTTTTTGCTGAAGTGTCATCTCAGGAAGACTTACGATCTAAAATAGCAATTTTCTCTAGCCACTCTACAGCAATGTATCCTGTTTTCTTAGTGTTCATTACACTAAATTCTGAAGATATACATGCATTTTTAAATTTGTTTACTATCTCCTCCAACAGAAGGTTAAGTTCTTTGAGGTCAAGGACATTGCTTTGTACCTGTTGGAACACTAGAACCTGGAATAGTGCCTGGCACACAGCAGATTTGTTGAATGTATGAGTGAATCGTGTTATTTATGGCAGATCATTTAGAGGGTATAGCATAATGTTTAAGGGTATACGTTCTGGAGTTAGACTCCTTGAGATCAAATTCCAGCCTGTCTGCTTACTATCTATTCCTTTGAGTAATTATTTAACTTAAACTTCAGCTTCCTCATCTGAAAAATGGGAATGTTAATAATAGCATCTATTTCATAGAAAGGATATTGTTTGGTTTTGAGGGTTAAATGAGATAACGTCTATAAAGGACCTAATATGGTTTCTGGCCTGTAGTAAGGACTCAAGAAAATGTCCCATTATAATCTGTGAAATACAGATTGAAATGAGTGCCTTGGCTCACATGCATCCCTAGACCTACCCCACTGCTCCACAGACGTGGTTCTTGTCAGGGTTACCAACACTCCTTTCCCTTTGCCTCTGTGATGCATGCATTCCCATTTCTAACTCAGCCACCCTTTTAACTCCATTGGATACTGTCAAACATTTTCTCGGACTTCCATAGTAGATAGGCCTTCCTACTGCTACTCTGGTTGTCTTTTCTCACTTCGTTTGCTGACTCCTCTTTCTAGCCCCTTGTTTATGTTCCTCCAGGCTCTGCTTTTGAGGCTGGTTACTCTACACCCACTCCCTGAGCAGTCTCACCCATTCCTAGGATTTCAATTGTCATTTCTCAGCAGCTGATTCCAGATCTACATCTCTAGCCCAGCTTTCACTCCTGAGCTCTAGGTCCATATCCACAGTGGACTTGTAGCTGGTCTGCTTGGATATCCAATACTGAAATCATTCCATTTCCTCCAAACCTGCTCCTCTTATGGGTGGCCTAACTTAATCAGTGCCCCCACCCACCCACCCACCCCGTGTTCAAAGCAGAAAATGCAATATCAATCTTGAGTCCTCCCTCTTCCAGACTGCATTACGATCAATCACAAAGTACTCACAAATCGTTCACCTTCTCCTGGTGTCATATCTGAATTCAGGCCAACATCACTTCCTGTTCTAGATTCCAGGCAGGACTAAGCTTCCTACTAGACCCCTCTGTATCCATTCTCTCCTCCCTCTAATTCTCTACAAAAGAGCTAGAATAATCTTAATAAAATGCAAATTCGATCTCACTATCATGCCCAGAGCCTCACTGCTTAGCGATGCAAGGTGATACGTAGCTCCCCATTGCCTTTAAGGATAAAGTCAAATTTGGTGGTAATTTAATTATATGTGTTCAAAAGTTATACACACATGCTTGTTAAAACAAAACAGCAGTCCTCCAAATATCCTCCACATTAGTGTGCATCACCTCTTACGCTTTGGCTCCCAAGAGGCAACCACTATCGATTATTTTACCTGACTTCTTTAGAATCATTTCTCTAGAGAAGAACGTGTTTATGTTGACATTTAAAAAAAATTAAGTGATTTCCAACTCTAGAAGTTGAAGATTCAGCTTATTTTCACCATCTTCTACAGTACTTATCATATACATGAACACTTCCCATTCTTCATCTTTTCAATGTGGCTATAAGTTAATTATATTGCATTTAGTATTTGCACTGATAGGGCTTTGTAAATCATAGTGTATACTAAGCTATGAATATTTATCTTTTTCTGTATAATTTTTTTTCCTTGTAATTACTGTCTCCGTCCCCCCACCACCTCCCAAAACTTGGTTTTTGTAATAAGAGGCTTGATTCCATTTTGATGTTTGTTGACAGCTTTCAATTCGACCCCTCATTTCCTATCTCCCCCACATCTGGGCAACCAAGAGAAGAGACCTGTGTAGGCCTTTACCACTAAGAGTCAATGGGAATTTCAAATATAGTGCAGGCTCGAACCTATGTTAAGTGGAATCCCCACCATGTTGGCTCTACTCTTTAATCACAATCAAAACCCCAACCACTCCTAGCCCTTTGCTTATTCTCTCACTGGACCCCTGAATGAACCCTTTCCCTGCTGGGAACCCCCTGCTAAATGTTAGTACTAAATATGGCAGGTGCCTCAGGGGCCTAATGGATAAGCCCTGGCCTCCTAAATATACTTCATTTATATTCACTGGTGGGTGCGTTGTATCATGTGTCTGGACACTCAAATAAATTCCTGAGTGGTGATCATGCCTACCTCTGGGCAGACAGATCTCTGTACTTTCTACATATTTATCAATAATATACCCCCATACTGCCCACACCCTCGGTTTTTTAAATTTTCCCTCAACATACTTTAAATGCCAGTTACCTTGTCTGTGTCATTTTCTAGATCTTTCTTCTGGGGCCTCTGCCCTGCTCCAGCCCACCAGATGGGTTGATCTTTAAGTTTCCTTTAGAGCCACGGTCTTAGATTTTTTCATTCACCATCATCCTGTATTTCTCATGTATTGGAATCTCATTTCCTGGATTCCGTTTTCTCTTTTTTCTTATTTTGGTTGAACAAATACTCTGATAGCTTCCTGAGAAATGGACCTATGAAGCAATATTTTTGATCTTTCACGTCTGAAAAGGTATATACTGCCTTCCCACTTAATTCATAATTTGAATGGGGAACTCTACATTACAAGTTACTTTCTTCTACTATTTTCTAGCATCTAGTGTGGCTGAAGGTCTGAAGCCATTCTGGTTCCTAATTCTTTTTAGATCCTGTTTTTCCTTTCTGGAAGTTTTTAAAATATTCTAATACCACGGTAGGTTTTGCAATTTTATAATAAAATAAAACAACGTAGGTTTGTTTTCATCCATTGTCTTGGAGCCCGTTTCAATTTGGGAAGTCATGTCCTTTCATTCCAGGAAGTTTTCTCAAATTGTTATTTCTTTGATAATTTCCCCTCTCCATTTTCTCCATTCTCTCTTTCCAGAACTCCCATTATTCAGATATTGAACTTCCTGGAGTAGTTTGTACCTTTCTCATTTTAAAAAATGTCTTCTCTTTCCATATTTTTGTTTTACCTTCTGGGATGGTTCCTCATTTATATTTTATGCCTTCACTTGAAGTTTTCTTTTATACTATGATATTTTTAATATCAAAGAATTCATTTTGCTCTCTCGCTGTTACTTTTAAAAACATTTATAACATCCAGGGTTGCCTGGGTGGCTTAGTTGGTTAAGTATCTGACTCTTGATTTTGGCTCCCATCATTTGCCCATGAACGTGCATTCATGAACTTGAGACTCGAATTGGGATCTGTGTTCAGCTGGGAGTCAGGTTCCCTCACTCTCCCTCTTCCCTTCCCCCTGCTCAAATAAATAAATGAATCTTTAAACAAGACAAAGACAGAAAAAAAATATTCGTAGCATCCAGTTCTTTTTTTTTTTTTTTTTTAAGGTCTTATTTATTTATTTGACAGAGAGAGAGACAGCGAGAGAGGGAACACAAGCAGGGGGAGTGAGAGAGGGAGAAGCAGGCTTCCCATGGAGCAGGGAGCCTGATGTGGGGCTCCATCCCAGGACCCTGGGATCATGACCTGAGCCCAAGGCAGACACCTAATGACTGAGCCACCCAGGTGCCCAAGAAGCATCCAGTTCTTACCTAACAATTGCAATATCTTATACTATTTTACATAATTGAAGATATTAATAGTAAGGTTTTTTTCCCTTCCTATAGAGTCTTTATTACTTCCTGGTTGCTTTTCTTTTTCTTTTTTAAAGGTTTTATTTATTTATTTGTCAGAGAGAGGCGGCACATAATCAGGGAGAGATGCAGACAGAGAGAGAAGCAGGCTCTCTGCTGAGCCAGGAGCCCCATGTGAGATTCAATCCCAGGATTCTGAGATCATAACCTGAGGCGAAGGCAGACATTTAATTTCACTAAGCCACCCAGGTGCCCCAGACACCAAATAATTTTGATATGACTCATGCTTATAGGTGGGGAATATTGTATTAAATATTAGTTATGACCAAGTTGCTTTATATTAATCCATTACCCTGACACATGCTGCAATGGCTCAACAAATCATAGTCCTAGAATGTTTAGTTCATTTACAAACACCGATTAGAGTAGAAAGGAGCCTCTTTTTCTAAGTCAGTTTTATTATCTTTCAATACTGTACTTTTAACATTTCCCTTATGGTAGAGCAAAAGACAGCACTGGAATTTAGGAGCTTTGATCCATCCATTAACCTGCATGACTTTGATTAGTTTTTTGAACTCTGACTGCTTCAGAATAGTTCCTTTCTATACAATAAGGACAACTCTAAGTATATCCAAAGTGTAGCAAAAGAAAAAGAAATGCCATAGAGCATGCTGCAAAAATGTGTGTGTGGGTTTTTTTAAGACTTTTATTTATTTATTTGACAGAGAGAGAGATCACAAGTAGGCAGAGAGGCAGGCAGAGAGAGAGAGAACGAAACAGGCTCCCTGCTGAGCAGAGAGCCCAACGCGGGACTCGGTCCTAGGACCCTGAGATCATGACCTGAGCCGAAGGCAGAGGCTTTAACCCACTGAGCCACCCAGGTGCCCTACAAAAATGTTTCATAAAAGAAAAGTTTTTGGCAACCAAACAGTGTCTCAGTCTAAAACTGGATGCTGTGTGATGATTTGGGGGATGGTCTCTTGGCATCTCTAGGCCCATTTCCTTGTGTAACGTAGTGCTAATGATAATGTCTCTTAGAGTAGTATAGGCTAAAATGAGATCATCAATTTATACCCTGTTATAAAACTGTAAGTATTACATTTTAAAAATAATAAATAGTGAGTTTAGCTAGCAAATGCGATGTCTGATGATACATACCATCAATATAATTATACTGTGGACACTTTTTCTGGCTAATAAACACTTGTTTAGAATAGGCATGTGAGGGCCCCCTGAGTGGCCCAGTGGGTTAGGCCCCTGCCTTCAACTCAAGTCATGATCCCAGGGTCCTGGGATTGAGCTCTGCATCGGGCTTCTTGCCTGTTGGGGAGTCTGCTTCTCTCTGCCCCTCAGCTCCTCTCCTGCTGCCCCTCTCCCACTCGTGCTCTCTCTCTCTCTCAAGTAAATAAGTAAAATCTTTAAAAAAAATAAATAAAAGGCATGTGAATGCAGATGAACTGTCAAGGGCCTTGGAAATAAAGGTTAGGATTTTTTGATGGAAGAGCTGCATTTCTGAACTTAATTGCCCCTAATAGAACTTGTCTAGACTGACCAAAAGGCATGAGATTTTGATTCCCTAAAGCATTAGCTTCTGACCACTTTCACATCCATATCTAGAGATCAATTACAGAACTGATCCCTGAAATTTAATTCTGATGGATGTGGAACATGATGCAGTGAAATGAATGACAGTCATAAATGGGGACCACATCTATATCACACATACAAATAACACCAAGGGGCCTAATTAAGTGACTTGTGTCTTCATTAGAAATGGTGGTTGGTATTTTCTTATATGGACTTCCATTGTACAAATTATATAATAATGGAAAACAAGAATGAGGTAACGATAACATTTATTTAAGCATGGTTTAATATGACAGGGCAATTTACCAGTATTTCAGTGCATGCTTTGACCCTGGTAGTTTATTTCCTTCAGAACTATTCTGAGCTAAATTACACTTGACATCATTTGGATGTTTTGGCAGCTTCTTTGTTTTTACTACAGCCATTTGCAAGCAAATCAATTACTTAGGTCCCTAGGTCTCTTGAATATACGATGCACAACTATAGAATTACCTATAAAACTATCAGACAATATAGGTTTTATTTCTGCACAAGCCTGGAGATTTGTGGCAATAGTGAGTGATTCTGTAAATGTGAAAAGGATTGCAATTAGGAGTCACTAGGCAATGGATGGCTTTAGAACAGGGTGGGGGAGCGTTGGGGGGCTCCATTTATATGAGTTTGAATACTCTGATTTCTGCAAACTTCCATTTTCCTCCCCCTTTTTATTTTAATTTGCTCTATGTCAATGAAACAAAACAAAACAAAAACCCTCAAAAGCCCCAGGAACTCTTAAGGCTAGACATTATCCAAGAATTGGAACACAAATGTTGTTGACAAAAGAGTTTCAGATTCCATGTACCAGTTTCACTCATGACTCACTGGGAACCTGGTATAAGTCACTTAACCTTGCGCTACTTTAGTTCCTGCTGGATGTGTTCAAAAAAGGAGGATGATATTTGATCCTAAAAATAATTAACTAGGGTGACTGTTTAGATTTCTAAGAGGATGTCTAATTATGTAAATTTCTACCACTTTAATAATCATAACCTGCTTGTATGTCTTAATATTTACCCTTTAGCTAAATTTGAAAACTTTACATTCATAAACATACATTTTCTCTCTTTCTCTCTTTAACTTCACTTTCCAATTCTATGCCCTATGTGCTTGGCATTCTTGTTTTGGGGGAGCTTTTTTGTTTTGTTTTGTTTTGTACTTATAATGTCTTTTCATATTGTTTCAGATCAGTAAATCTGTTTCTGCTTTTGCTGGATTCTAGATTCTAATCAAATCCTCTATATTCCATCTTATTTGGATTAAGATTCATTCCTTTAAAATTACTGCCAGCATATTAGCCTGCTATTTTTCATATGGACAAGATCCATTTATAATAGATGCATAATTTATGTATAACAGAACTAGAAATAAAGTATCTTAAATTTCACATAATTTTTGTTGATGGTCGTTGTCCATCTTATTTGCAATGTTAATTACTCCTCATTAATATATCCATCTTGTATATAAGCTGGGAGAGGAAAAATTTCACCATTCCACTCAAAATCAGAATTTTGCAGCTATGAATGTCCCTTGAGGTCTAGTTCAAGCCCCTCATTTTACAGATAAGAAAGTGGGCAAATCACTTACTTATCTAAGGCCACACAACACTAAGAGTTGGATCTCCAGCCACTGTTGCTACCACTCAAGGTCTAATTAATACATATGCATGCTTAAAAATTTTTTTTTAAGATTTTATTTATTTACTTGACAGACAGAGATCACAAGTAGGCAGAGAGGCAGGCAGAGGGAAATGAGGAAGCGGGCTCCCTGGTGAGCAGAGAGCCCGATGCAGAGCTTGATCCCAGGACCCTGGGATCATGACCTGAGAGGAAGGCAGAGGCTTTAACCCAGTGAGCCACCAAGGCGCCCCCATATGCATGCTTTAATTGATGAATTTGATTAAGGTCAACCCATGCTGGGTTCAGCCTCTAGGTCTAAGCTTATCTCTTTGTATTCAGATTCTGCACCTTTAATTCAGGCCAGCCAAAACTATAACCTTGTGAACTGAAGTTGGGATGGAGAACTGGCACAGATCCATCCTCCCACTGAAAATACATATGCTACACAGATGCTGGATAGTCATCTTTGTTTCTGAGGACAACACATCACTTCTCAGTGGCAGCAATACATTCCACATTCATTTGACATTTAATTTACAACCGCTATGAAATAGACATAGTACTTTTTGTATCTAAGGTCCCTGCCCTCAGTGAACTTATATTCTAGGATGAAGACGTGTGTGAAACAAACAACTGTGTAAAGAGTTGAGTCCTATAACCGTTCACAGTTTAAAAGCATCCAGTTAAAAATTTCCTCCTTTGTGTCACGGTTTCTTGTAAAACTAACCATTTTAATATATAACCAAGAAAGGGGTTGTTAAGCATTATTGGAAAGTTGGTTATTCATATTTGACAAAGTTTATTTGGTCCATTACTGTCTCTCCTGTAAGGTCTATTGTATACTATTAGGTATACTGTTAGGTATACTATGTGAAAAATACTAGGTGAAGTATTTTTAGAGGTGGGAGAGCTGAAGTTTTGGAGTGGGGTAGATAAAAATGCAGTAAATATTATTTTTATGTTTTAAATTAGTATTTTTATTAGTATTTATAAGTAACTGTTCTTTGGGTAAAACATTCAAATTATACTTTTTTTTTGAAGATTTTATTTATTTCTTCAATAGACAGAGATCACAAGTAGTCAGAGAAGCAGGCAGAGAGAGAGAGGAGGAAGCAGGCTCCCTGCTGAGCAGAGAGCCTGATTCGAGAGGCTCCATCCCAGGACCCTGGGATCATGACCTGAGTCGAAGGCAGAGGCTTTAACCCACTGAGCCACCCAGGCACCCTCAAATAATACTTAAAGGTATAAAGGGCAAAGGGAACATTATATTCTGGGTATGCACGCTTCACAGTTCTTTGTTCTTTTTAAATTTTTCTTTATTTATTTGAGAGAGAGAGAGAGAGAGTGAGCACTGTACGCAAGTGGGGGAAAGGGCAGAAGGAAAGGCAGAGAGGCAGAATCTCAAGGGGATTTCGTGCTGAGTGCAGGGACCCTATGCAAGGCTCTATCCCATGACCCTGAGATCATGGCCTCAGCTGAAGTCAAGAA
The DNA here is from genome assembly GCA_004024625.1 of Mellivora capensis. Lineage (NCBI taxonomy): Eukaryota > Metazoa > Chordata > Mammalia > Carnivora > Mustelidae > Mellivora > Mellivora capensis. The sequence goes on along the minus strand of PISX010001888.1, from coordinate 74,281 downwards.
TCAGATGATTAACCCTGGGCCACCCGGAGCCCCTTTGTTCTTTTTAAAGAGAAATATCCTACGCACATAGAAACATAAGTATATTTCCTTCCACAAATGAGTTAATGATTAATATGCTTTTTTATTCATTTACCCTAGATATATTTCTACATCAATACATACTGATTTATCTCATTAAAAAAATGTTTACCTACTATACCTTTGTATGGATATACCATGATTTACTCAGGCAGAAGCTGACCTTAGTTGGAAATATTAAATACTGGGGAGGTGAAATGGAGAATGTATATCTGTATGTGTATTTAAGTATATGAAATAGTCACTGTCAGAGTAAATAGGATAGGCACAGACATACAGTAGTCAGTGTTTATTCATTTATTTTTTTAAGATTTTATTTATTTATTTGACAAGGAGAGAGAGCACAGGCAGGGGAAGAGGCAGGCAGAGGGGGAAGGAGAAGAAAGCTACGTGGTGAGGAGAGAGCCAGATGGACTCAGGGATCATGACCTGAGCTGAAGGTAGACACTTAACTGACTGAGCCACCCAGGTGCCCTGTAGTCAAAGTTTATTAAATTAATAACTATTTCATCTTTGTTGACTGGTAGATAGAACCCATCAGTATTTTGATTGGTTGCTCTGTATTTATTCATAGCTTCTGATAACTTTCTCCCTAACTAACTGGAGGAAGTGGTAAGAGTCAAACTTTTTCCTGTCTGAGGACATACTTGGTGCAGCCTGTAATATCTAAATATGGTCACTGGGACCCAACATCCTTGCATTTTTAACTCATATTCTTGATGAACTCCCCACCCTCCTTTGCTCCCCACTTGGCTTGACTTCCTGTCTTTTATCAGCAGCAATCTATCAAGACCCTAAAATGTGCTCAGTAGAGAGCAGAACAAATCCAAGTGTTCTACCTCACAATTTAAGGAAGGCAGGGGGCTAGTTTTTGTTTTAAGATAAAAGTCTTTTAACAAAACACAAACTCCCCAAAACTTCCTTTAAACCAAACAGGATTGTCACACGCTCACAAGCTCTTATTACTTACATAGCCAGATGACTCAAGATTACTAAATTTCTATTCATAAGGACTTTGCTGGCCCCAAATCAACATTCAGGCCCTCCCCCATCTTCCTTCTCTCTCCCCTGGGAGGCTGACGTTTGGAGCGCTGGCTACACCACGTTTTAACAGAATGAAGACAATGTGTGTTTGCTGCCTGAACTGTTTGTTCTGGGATTTTAAAAAAACCTCCCCTAACCCCCTCCTTTTAAAATTTTATTTTTTATTTTATTTTATTTTTTTAAGATTTTATTTATTTATTTGATAGAGATTACAAGTAGTCAGAGAGACAGGCAGAGAGAGAGAGAGAGAGAGAGGGAAGCAGGCTCCCTGCTGAGCAGAGAGCCCGATGCGGGGCTCGATCCCAGGACCCTGAGACCATGACCTGAGCTGAAGGCAGAGGCCTTAACCCACTAAGCCACCCAGGCGCCCCAAAATTTTATTTTTTTGAGGGGAGGGGAGAGGAGGTCACAATCTTTTTGGCCTCCAAGTCTTCCAATTTGGAAATATATTCTAAAACTGATAGAGACGAAGGACTTCTGTTTGCTATTTACCATGGAACTGGGTGTTCCTATCAGCAATTAGCTTCTCTACACTCAGAGTGACACAGGAGTGAAGGAAACAGCACTAGCCCTGCCTTGGGGGGTTAGAGATGACGCTTCTACCTTGCACTTGACCCCTAAAAAACGGGCCCACTTTCCCTTTTGATCTTGCACTTCACAGTCTCCCGGGCAAAACTGGAAAAAAAAAAAAAATCCCCGTCAAACCTGAATGGTCCCCAGGCCTTTCCATTCCCGGACTCAGAGACAGTGGTGGCGGCCCCCCCCCCCCCCAATCTTCGCTCTTTTCACACGCGTTCGTGGCAAGGAGAAAACCACTCAGATAAACGACCGTGATCTAAAGCCTTTCCTTTAGGGGGCCTCCCCACAGAGTGAGACGGAGTCCCAGTCTCGGCCAGTTGCCAGCCCTGCCTGTTCGAGGCCCTCCGCCGGGCCGGGGGCCGGTCCCGGAGCGCGCGGGCGGGGCGGGGCGGGCAGGGCCGGGGGAGGCGCGCGGGGGCGGCCGGGAGGGGGCGCCGCGGGGGCGTGAGCCGGGCTGAGAGGCCCGAAGAGGACGCGGACTCCGAGCCCCGGAGCCGAGGTCCCGCTGGGGTTCCGCGCCCGGGGTCCTTTGCCCAGGGAAGGCGGGGCAGAGGCGGCGGGAGGGGCGGTGAGGGCGGGGCGGGTGGCGGTTCCGCGCCGCGGCTCTTTTCTCCCGAATCCCCGAAACTCGGGGCTGAGAACTTCTCCCCGCCTGTGCCCCGCGCACCCTGCGACCCCCGGCTCCCGCACCTTGTGCTCAGCCCGCCCCCGCCCCGCCTCCGGCCGTGCCGCCCCCACTGCCGGCCGCCCGCCGCGCTGCTCTCGGTTACAAAGGAGGGAAAATGAGCCGGGCGGCGGCGGCGCGGCGCGGGGCCACGGCGGCGGCGGCTGCGATGGCGGCCGCCCCCGGCACCACGTAGAACGCCCCCGCCCGCCCAGCCGCGGCCCAGGCCCGAGAGGAGCCTGCGGCTCGCCACTCGCCTCCCGAGCCCAGTGCGTCGCCTCCTGGCCGGAGGAGGAGGTAGTGAAGGAGGAGGAGGAGGAGGCGCCGCCTTCTCCTTGCAGCGCGCCCTCGCCGTTGTCTGCGCTTTGCTCTGGACCAGTTTGGGGAAGTTGCCGGAGTCCAGTGTCGCCCAGATGTGCGACCTCATTGAGCCGCAGCCCGCCGAGAAGATCGGCAAGATGAAGAAGTTGCGGAGAACTTTGTCGGAGAGTTTCAGCCGCATTGGTGAGTGGCGCGCTGCCCCGGGCACCCCGCCCGTCGCCCCCGGCGCCGGTGCCTCCTCCCCGCGCTTCTGGCACCACCAATGCAGCGGCCACCCGGGCCGGCGTGGGGTGCGCTGCGAGCGGTCGGTGGAGGGAGCAATGCCCGGACCTGGGGGTAGGGCGACAATGGAAAGGAGAGACACCCCTCTCCTTTAGGATCTCGGGGTTCGTTTGTGGATGATCTTAGCCTACAATTTGGGTTCCCTCTCTCGCCACTGGCGCTCGGGCTGTCGCGCCTGCGGTGGACAGGCGATGGGACTCCCCGGGCCCCGCTGCGCGCCCGGCTGCGCGGTCGCCTGGGTTACTTGTTATTTTTTTGCGCGCAGGCTCTGCCCTGGGGTGTTTAGTCAATAATTTAGCTTTGAAAAATTGGTGAGACGCTGAGCTGTGCCTTGTTATTGTTTAACACATCCAACCTAAAGGGAAGTGGGGCAGATACCTTGGGACCTTTTGTTCGGTACTTCGGGTCCTCGAAAGCCAGATTTGGCTGTTCCGTCCCGGGCTCTCTGAATCTTTCCATTGCAGCAAATAAATGCGCGCTGTGAACTTCTCTGAACATTTAGGAATAAGTGTCCCGAACTTCTTAGATTTACCAGAGCCAGAGCTCCAGAGCTATTGTGTTTAAACCAGCTAGCCACCATCCATCTGATCTACAAATAAAAAACGCCTGAGAAATGTTTAGGACATTTAAGAATAAATCCATGTCACAAACTGTAACAGGGTGACAACAGTATTATGTGGAATGGGTTTCTTAGCTTTTTGGGATGGGCCATAGAAAACCCCCTTTAAGACGGTGGCTGCTTCCTCTAACATTATAACTTTCACTTATATAGGCAACTGTTTGCAGCAAGAGAATCATACAAGCACCAAAAATAACCCCTCAGATTCCCTAAGAAGCCTTCTAGCCTTTGTTTCACTTATTTAACATGTCATCCATGTTAATGAACGTGTTAATGGAAATTAAGCATGAGGTACTTAATACCTTAAAATAAACTCCTGGGGTGCATATGAGTATTGTAGTCATCCTTCCATCCCTTCCTTTAAAAATCATTCTTTAAGTGCACTCTAAAATATGCAAACTTTGTTCAAGTAAGAGAAAATAATGGATCAAAATTTAGCCAGTTTTCTTTAACTTAAAATTGCCTATTAGTATACAAAGTCTCTCCCAAGATGACTGTAAAGTTATGGGGTGAAACCAATATTTAATCCTGGTTTACGTATTACATGTATTGTATATTGCAGTTTCACTTTTACTTAGGGATGCATATGAAGAGTTTCTACATGCAATGAAGTTTGAAGCCAGGAGGAATGTGAGAGAGCAAGGTGTTGAGTTGGTGTGCATTTTTGAGGAGGATGTTCAGCTCAGGACTCAAACCATTACAGAGGCAGGTTCTGGAGTCCATTAAGCCCTGTTCTAAAGCACATTAACTGTATATTTACTAATGCTAATGACTCTGTTGGAGCCCTTCCAGTTTGTGTTAAATAATTCATTGCATTTGAATCTCAGTAAGAAACCAAGGACATTAATACAAAAATTCCTTATGTTTAAGCGATTTCAAGTTCTTGATAGACAATCAGTAAAATTTGGATTAACTACAATGCTGGCAAATGGGGGTATTACAGTTAATTGGATTTTCTAGCTTACTGAGATTTAGTGATGTGAAACTCCTTTTGATTCCAGCACTTGTTAAAATATCTTCTAAGATCTGGTAGATTTGACTTCCTCCCTTTCAGAAACAATACAGTGCAGTGAACATAACTGATTGTTTCTTATATTGATGGAAGGTCATGATTCTGCATAGTAACTCTCATTCTGGAGTACTGTAAAAGGAGATAAAGAGGTCTTATGTGGTTATGCTTGTATAGCAAACCCAAGACATGCACTGGAAATGGGGTTACAGAAAAATTAATCTGTATTATCTATGTATTTTCTTTATGTTTTATTTGCAGAGTTACAAAGCAATAAAATCAGTTTGATTATGTAAAGATTTTAAGGTGCTTGAGGAGATTGAATGGATTTTTTACTCTGGAATTATGTAGTGCATAGATTAAGGGTGTGGGCTATGTGTGTCAGACCATTGGGGATTTGCCATCTTGCCACTTGTAGCTATGTGACCTTGGACAGGTCCCTCAACTTCTGAGCTTCAGTTTTTCATGTACAACTCAGTTTTGTTACTGGCACTTAGTGAAATAATGCATATGATGTCCTGCGTGGTATGTAGTGCAGACTCAATAGGTGTTTGTAATGTTATTATTGGTGATTATATCATATTGACATAATTGATCTTCTAGGTTGGAAGCAAGAGAAATGAGGGGAAGAAGTGGCTACTGACTTTATAGTCTAAAAACGGGATGGGTTTTGGAGTTAGTCTGGTTTGGGTTTGAACCCTGTTTTCCCAGCTTGCTGGGTGTGTGCCTTGGGCAATTAGCAGAATATCCCTAAACCCCAGAGTCCACATGCATGAATTTTCATACATACATACATTTCACAAGGTTGTTGTAAAGAATAAATCAGGTAGGATACATAAAATATCTAGTGCAGTATCTGTTACATGTGAAGAACAGTACTGGGGGCTGATATTCTTCCTTCCCATTTCTGTTTATTCCCTGTCTTCCTCTTGTCTTCATTGGTACTTCTTGAGGAGATCAAAGAGTGAATGGTTTATTCTTGTTGAATAATCTGACATTTCAATATATTCATTCCCTTTAACCAATCTATGATGGCTTTTGAAATGAACATACTGACTTAATTTTGCTTTTTTAATATGATTCAAAAGTACAGCTTGTTATATGGCAAAATATGCAGTATTGTTGTTTAGCCATGAGAAATTAGTCATCTATAGAAAATGAGGATAATTTTTGAAAGTATGTGATATTCAATGTTTTTTTATTAATAATTTTGACTATATAAAAGTGGTAACACTAATGTTTAATTTTTTCACACATGAATGATCATGTCAACTTTATCACTACCCATCCCAAATACAGCTGATCTGAGATTACTATATAATATAAGTTCTAATAAAACACATTTGCTTTCAAGCCATAGCACTCTAATTTATGACATCTGCCAGAGAGTGACTTTAACACAGTTACAGTTCTTTAAAAGATGGGTGTAATTGAATTTCAAAGTCATCCTCTGATTTCAGTGGTGAGTGTTTATCGTTTTCTGTTAAATAGTGTCAGTGTGTTCCCTTATTTAGGAACTCCTGCAGTTGTCTCATGTTTTTCTTTCTTTCTTTTTTAAAATTTTGGTTAGCATAAAAAATGACAAATGGGAACTTAGTTGTTAAAAAGTTTATATTAAAATCCTTTTCCTCTTTTCTTTTTTTCTTTCTTTTAATTTTTGAATGATAGCGTAGGAGGAGGAAGGTTTTCTGTAATATCTGGTGTAAGATTAAGGTCAAACTGGCATTTCTTCATATTCATTTGAATGCATTTCTTCATACTTGGATTAATTTATAGAGAAAGGAAGTTTATACTCTGTGATACTAGAGATGAACCCCGTCTGTACCATTTCTTTAAAAGGTGTAGTTTGTGAGAGAACTGAATGAAATGAAGAGGCTATGGATACACTGAATTTTGGGGTTTGTTACCTTGTGCTGTAAGTATGTAATGTGGGGTCCAGCTGTTGTTTGCTAAATCCATTCTTAAGGGTAAGGTTTCTGGTACAGAATTTAGATATAGTACCATATTCTCTCCCAATGTTGTGTCAGAAGATTTTAATTTGCAAACTATGAAATGGAATTTTTATCTATGATCCTTTCATAACAGAAAAGTGTATATGGTTTTCATATGCCAAAACTTTAGCATTTGTGTCTCAAAATTCAAGAGGCTATGATTTTGCCATTGAGGTAGAACTCATTAATTTAACAAATACTTATTGAGTAGCTCATATGTGCCAGATAGTGTGCTGACATTCAGACTCAGCGGCCACTGTTACCAGTCCTTGAGGACTTTAAGAGAATACAGGCCAATGAATGGGCATTGGCAATATAGAGTGACAGATTTTACCAGGAAGATTAGCATGATTTGCTGTTGGGGAATATAGGAAGGATACCACTTTAGTCTTGGTGAGATCATGGAAAGCTGTCTAGAGGAAGCAATGTCTGAGCAGAGGACTAAATGGGATACCTGATTATCTTAAATGATTTAATGTATACCCGTTTGTTAACCTATAAAAATGTGTTATGCTTGCTATTCCAAGACATCGTTAAAGACAGTTGTGAGTTTACATTTACATGAATGATTAATGACAATCAGGGAATATAATCAATAATGAGATGTTTTGTGCTTGTTTAGGTCAGAGTTTATTCATCAATGACCTGATAAATATTTGGCAGAGACATCTTTAATTGGCCTTTGTTGTTACTGTTAACTGCTGTTCAGGGCAAGGATTCAATATTTATAAGAAACTGAATAAGGTGTCGATCTACCTTTATAGGTAGATCGACACCTTATTCAGGTAGATCGACACCTTATTCAGTTTCTTATAAATATTGAATCCTTGCCCTGAACAGCAGTAGCTGTAGATTTTTTAGGTCTTAAAATATTCTTCCCTGTGGTATCTTGGGCTTGAGAATAGAGTGCCAGGGAGAGAATCTAGTTTCCTGCTCCTTGTATTTTAGAAAAATACACCTGCAATTCCTCTTCCGTTTCTTCCTTCTCTTTTTGCCTTCAGACCCCACTTCTTTATCCAGAATGGTGAAGGACTTAGGAGGGCAGCAGGAAATAGTCCTGTCCGGATGTCGAAGACATTTTAGTTTTTTGCTTTCTCTCAGCTTGAGGGTCTTCATTCTGTTTGCAGTTCCTTAAAGGACCGTATCGACTGTAGTTCCAACTGGATGCTTTGCTTAAGAAAACCCATGGCTAAATTTGGGAACTTTTATCATATCCCAAGTAAATAAAGTATAGAAAGTTTGTGCTGTGAATTATAAGCTTGGTGCTTTAGCTTTGCATCTTGCATGACAGCCACATATTTTTTCATTAATCTTTGTTAAATGGGCTGGGTATGAGGCTGTACAGTGATTGACTTTGTATTTGAAATCAGTGAGGTAATCAGTTCTTATCCCCCCATTTTTTTTTTTTTTTTTGGATGGAACAACTTGCCTATATTTCTGTAGGTCACTAATATGTTATCTAGGAATCCCCACTCAAGTATGTTGATTAGAGGACATGCCTTAGGTTTGAGGGAAGTGAGGGTTGTAGTTTAGTAACATGGTTGGCTGATATTTAAAGAAAGCTTTCTAGATTAGAAGTTTTACATTCTGAGTTAAAATATAGCCATTAAGAATCATCTAGGCTCTTATAGCTTTCCATCAAAATAGCTTATTTTAGATTTAATGTAAGTTAAAGCAAATACATAATAAAATGTGTGTAAGTAATTGAATGCAAGATAAGCCACTTGAAACTAGGAGAAAGGGCTGTCTTTTAATTTTTCATTCAGAAGAAGTTGTCCTTCAATAAAGCAAGTAGAGAAATTTATTACAGATCAATTTCTTAGGCAAAAAAGAGAAAAACTAAGCATTAAACTTTCAGAAACATTTTATCTCCCTCAGTCTACCCTCATCCACCTTAACTCTCTACAACCACATCTATAGTAGGAAACAGAAAATATCCTTTTCAAGATTGCTCGGCTATATAGTATAAGCTCTGAAATGATGGCTTCAGTCTAAGCACATGACTTCTCTCAGAGCTTAATTGCTAACATAATTTGCTTCCATTGCTTTTGTTAGAACATAGCTTTCCAAGTAAGAGCTACACAAGTGCTTCTATCCTGACTAGAACACTCTACTATAGACCAGTAAACACCTATGCACAATTCTATAAATTGGGAACATTTCTCCAACTAGTGGTTTCAGCTAAATTAGTTCCTTTGTGCATTCTCCTTAATATGAAACATTCCAAGTAATTGTAGGATTTAAGGAACTAGGGTGTTTGCCAACAATCCATGAAATACTTCTCTTTCTCTTTAGAGTAATAAAAATTCCAGTTCTGAAGCCATGCATATTTAAATAAATTTTAAGTATTTGCTAACTCATAAAATATTCTGAATGTATTGTTTCCTTTGGTGATACTTTGTTGTAAAATAGATCATGCTGAAATGCTTGAATTATGTCTTTGCAGTGCTTATTTTACATGCTTAGTCTTTATTCACTGTATTTAAACTTCTCGTGGCATGAAAATCTCATTCAGGGCACTGTGCAGAGTGGGTGTCATCCTGACAATGGGTTTGGGAGGACCACACACCGTGCCTGATGAGATATGCTCAAAATCCAGAAGTTGAAGGGGAAATTTCTTTACGATTACTTTTTGATGCTTTCCTACTTTTCATTAAAACATTTTCCTACTAAAGAAGAGCTAGGGGAAAGATACACATACTTCTTTTCCATACTTGGGAGGATCACCCATTTACATATTTATGAAAGTGTTTCACAAAGATGCGTGCTGTGCCATTCTCTGTCTCATTTGCAGCTTTCCTATTTGTATGATAACATTGTTATTCAGGTTGGGGTACAGTTTTACTTTCTGAAATGAAAACACCATACTGCTTTGTTTTCTTTCTGTTTTCTAGGGCTTAGATGCTTAGTCTCTTTGAGATGTTTCACAATAACTGTTTCCTTTCCCTTTTTATTTTATAGCTTTGAAGAAAGATGACACCACCTTTGATGAGGTAGGTTAAATTTCTTTATCTAATGTTAGATGTATTTAATTACCGCCAGGTACAGTTAATAGGTGCCAACTTGCACTTAGGAAAAAAAAAATGCCTTAAAAAAAAAAGATGACATCTCTCTAGTTACATTTTATTATTTTCAGTTTTAAGTAATCATTCCAGTGAGTTTTGGCAGGAGTCAATAGAAATATGTCTTTTTAAATGAATAAAAGATACCCGCTGGCCTTTGTATTGCTGCCTTCTTGATGGTGGTGGAGCTCGCAAAGCCCAGTGGGATGTGGGTGCTTAGGGCAAGTCTGGAGTTGCAGGCGAGATGGGCACCACGGCTCCCTGCAGCCCTCCCTTGAATCGGTGTGTGATGTGATGCTGACGCCACATATTGTGTGTCAGACTCCCAGAGGAGAAGCTGACTTTTCCTGTTCTAGTTTTTCTAGTCTTTGTATATCAGATCTGTCTTTATCTTCTTGCTACAAAGTAGCAAAAAAAGTCTGTTCCAATAAGGCTGAGGGTTCCTATGTAATTAATAGCATGTTGAATGTGATTTTTAAATTGTATTCTTTCCTGAGTTGCATGTAGTATCAGTGGGAATCACCAGAGACACAGTGTGTTTACAGAATATTCTCATGAGTGCTATAGAGTGAAGTGTTTCATTGTCACCATCCAAAGCCACAGTTATTGATCTGTGTTGTAAACTGGGCCATGTGTGCATGCATATTGGGAGTTTATTGTGAACACAGTGGTATGTGTACACACAAGGTGCTTATCCTGTAGCCTAATGGAGCCTAGAGTAGTTTGGCTGTGGTTGTTTGATTTAACATTTGCCGGTTCCATGAAATATGCTACCTGTCCTCCCTCTGCTGTTGTGCTTCAGAGAAGTGAGGACATTCATGCTCCTGGAAAGTCCCCTTGACCTTGTGGTTGGCAGTGGTATAGGGCAGCATCACTCAGGGAGAACCTGCTCCAGATTGGGATTTCTGGATGGGGCCAGTGACCTTTGGCTCTCATGGTTGGCTGCTTTGTCTGATGCACCTGTTCTTTTCTTCCTGGTGCCCAGCTCTATGGAGCTTCATGTCCCTGGACTCCAGAGCAACTTCCCCTACTAGGAGTCCTGAAACATCCTGTAAAACTTAGTTATTCTAGATCTGAAGCAATAGAGGACTATTTTCCTCCCTATCTGTAGTGGGTAATAATGATGTTCTCCTCTAAACCTGTATTTCTGGAATTTCTGCAGTGTTACTAAGGTGTTTTTAGGAGAGTATTTTCTTCTCAGAAGAAATCAGTGTGAGAATGTTGGACACCTTTTCTCTCTTTTTAAAAGAAAAGTCTCCCCTCTAATTATGGAGGTAATTTAAGCTTATACAAAAAAGAAAAATAAGGAAAAGGAGAAAGAAAAATCTCCCAATCCTATTACCTAGCTACAACCTCTGTTGAATGTTCTTCATGCTTCTTTCTCCTTGTTCAGAAACAAAAAAACATAAGCCATATATTACATCCTGGTTTTTTTCTTGTAAGCAATAACGTGGTATTTTCCCATGTTTTCACAGAGGACTTCTAATCATTATTAGGGATTTGAAAAACCTCCTGTTTAGTTTAAAAGCCATTGTTAATGACTGCATGTCATTTTATCATGTGGCTCTGAGATTAGCTTTCAAAAAACTCCGAGGCTGGAACCCAGATGAAAGTTACGGATGTATCAATCCCGTAACAAGCTACTCTCCTTTCCCCGGAAACCTCTGCACAAAGATCTGGATTTTGTAATTTGGGGCAAAATTATTCTTAGCTTTTACAAAGTATTTCCTTTCTCTGCATCACAAGAGATTGATTAAAAACCTCAAATTAGTAAATTACAGAATGATATACCTGGAAGAGATGTTGGAAATCACATGGTCAACTTCATCATTTCACTGATGAGGAAACTGAGGTCCACAGGGGCCAGAGATTTTCCAGTTAATTTATGGTAAGGGCCAGGGTCAGGCATCTAGGACGGTAGTAGTTAAGGCATGCCTGGGTGTAAACTGGAACTCCAGAAGGCGACAACCCTCTCAGGGGCAATTGACTGACTTTTTCCAAACCTTTTATCAAGTAGAGATATTTATCTCCCTCCTAAGATTGTTGTGAAGATTAAATAAGCTAAGAATGTAAAGGTTACAGTTAGTGATGGACACATCATGTCTCATAGTTGGTATTGTCACGTCCTTGTGTTCCTTCTTGTCCTCATCGCCATCATCATCATCATCATCTCCTTACTGTTGTTCTCACCATAACATCACCTGTATTTGGAAGGGCTATAAGGAGGAAGGAAAGATTTAGCTCAAAATTAATTAGAGCTATAAGGAGAGTTACTTTCGGATACTCCTCTGAAATTCCGTATGAGGCTTCATATGATGATTTCCATATTAAAACTGTGAAAATATCTGAAACCCATCACTTTTTAGACTCCTCGAGAGGATGCCTACTGTTCAGCTTTGTAATCTTCAGGTATCTTGCACGTTTAACATTCAATAAATATCTGTTGAATATGAGTAAATATCTGTTGCTAATAAGGAGAGAGAGTGTTGAACCGAATGTTAGACCAGGTGGATTCTCCTTTGCCAGTTTCTAGTCATTCAGTTTTCTCATTTATAAAACCAGTCAGGTAGATGATCATCTTGAAGTTGCTTCCTGAATCTTTAGATGTAGGCAAAAATCCTTCATAGCCATCAACATGAACTTACAGTTTTACTAAAATCAGAAAAGAGCACCAGGTCTATGATTAAGTAAACAGAAAGTCACCAAGTTGTTCCATGACTGTCTTCAGACTACACCGTTAGACATTTTCTTGAACCCATGTCTTGGTCTTTTCCCCTTGTAGCCTGTTGGAACTCAGGAAAGATTAGACTCTTGAAACGTGGGGGCTGGGTCAGCTTCTTAGATATGCATCAAGGTGTGGCAACTCTTCTTACTCAGTATTTATGAGACAGAGGGCTCCTTACCTCAAGGCTAGAATTTAGTTCCTGCTCCCTGATTGCTACAGAGGTTTTCTCTAGGGTGTGTGTAAATGTTTGACCTTGAAGAGGGGAGAAAAAGAGATGTAGATCTATTTGAAATACTTATTCATTTATTCTTAAAAGGCTGAAATACCATGACTGCAAATTTTTATAAGCAGCCTGGAATTATATTCAGGAACAGTGTTCTAATGGTTATTGTAGAGAGAGATGAGGCACTTTGGAAGTTAAGTATGAAGGCATGTTTACAATAGGCATTTTTGTTGGAGTAGGAACTTTTGTTGAAGCCCATCATATTTTGGGAGAGGACAATCATTTTGCCCTTCATTCATTACATATCTGGGCCCCGATTAAAATAGGAAGTGTTTTATGTTCTGTAGGCTTAATCTATACATTTGATGGATAGACTAACCATTTATAAGGATATCATTATATCTTTCTATAAAGTTGCAGAACTTTCTGAATTCTTTCTCACTTTTTTGTCCCTAGTAGATGTCGTGGGCCATGTCCCCTGAGTGGTCCTATTTTCCCTGTGCCAGTCAACAATACTGTACTATGACTTGAAGGAAGGTTTTGAATCTTATTTTTTTATTTAGTGATTTGTTTTAAAATGAGACCTAAAATATAAAAGGTCAGAAAACACAGTTAATCTCTTACAATGTAAAAGTACTCCGCATAAAACTTTTCGGACTTTGGAAGTAAAAAATTCGGAGTAAGTATAAATATATGTGTATAGAAAGAGTTAGAAATGTCTAAAGCCACAACAGTTTATGAATTGTTCTTGTGTAAATTAAAAAGGTTAAGTTGTGTAGTTTTTGTTCTGCTTCATGCCTTTGTTATTTTAGCTTCAATGAATTGCCAGAACAAAGTGTTGACTCTGCTTGGTGATTGAAGTGAGACATAAAAATTCCAGTGACTGAAATAAACCTTTGAAATGCAAAGTTTTGTTTGTTTTTCATGGATAATCCAGATAATTAAGCACTAACTTGTTTGGAAAAAAGTGAACGGTCATTTACAAGTTTTCTAATTCTTCTGTGCCCTGGTCAGTTGTTCCCTGTTTGCAAAGTAGACGGGGCTGCCAACACAGGTTTTGGCATCTTCCAGCTGTTTTATTTTTTGTATCCTAAGGGAGTGTGTAGAGAGCGTCTGAATTGTCTTAACATTTTTACATCTGATCTGTAACTTCCTCAAGTACATTTTTACAGGTTAGCTTGCTTCCTCTCTGCTTAATATAATAATTTTGTGTGATAGATCGGGGTAGTATGCATTGATCTCTGCTTCTAGTCCAAGCCCCTCCTTGTAATTTTGTTTAAAGATATGCCTGTAATACCAGAGATGATAGAAATACAGCAGGGATTTGGCGAGAACAGATTCGAGGAATCAGGTACAAATGTGATTTGGGGATACCCCTGGGCATTATTTTCCATGCACTGCGGTTGGTGGGAGCTGTTGCAGGTTTTTCACCACCACACTACTGTTACCACCTCAGGTTTCAGAATCTGTGAATAACGTATTACATTGTATACAGCCGTCTAGCTTCGGACTTCTCTGACTTCCTCTTCAAAAATATTAAATCCCAGCAACAGTCTTTCCCTGTTAGCTTCCTCACTCCCTTTATCTCCTCTTTGCTGGCTCCCTGTTTCCAGATGACCCCTTCCTTCTCCCCCTTCCTATCCCGTTCTTCATCCCACAGCCCATTCCCCTGCTATTTCCTTCTCTGTTCGCTCATGGTATATCACTCCCTTCCCAGTAGCCTCAGTGGCCGTATCCCTTTGTACTTTGCTGGTTAGCTACCCTGCCAGCCCTTGATTTTGACCTGGCATCTTTTCCTCTCTTACCCGGTGGCTGCCAAGAGCTGCTTGAGGAAATCACTCCGTAAATAAATTTATCGTCTCCGGCCTTAGCTGGAACCCAAGGCAACTGTGCACAGTCTTGCACTGTGTGGTTGGCTTATTTCTTGCTGAAACCTTTCCACTTCCCTCAAATCTTCTAGCTACCCTTCTCCACCCCTCCTTCCTTTAGGAGATGACTTTCCCTCTGTATTAGTTTGCTAGACTTGCCTTAGAAAAATACCACAAACTGAGTGGCTTGAACAGCAGAAGTGAATTGTCTCATAGTTCTGAAGACCAGAAGTCTGATATCAAAGCATGGGCTGGGTTGGTGACTTCCGAAGGCTGTGAGCGAAGGATACATCCCAGGCCTCTTTCCTTCATTTGTAGATGGCCTTCTTCTCCCTGTGTGTCTTCACATCACCTTCCCTTAATGAGTGTCTGTGGATCCAACTTTCCCTCTCTTATAAAGACACCAGTTCATTAAGGACGGCACGTGATGTAATGAGCACTGAGTATTATAGAAGACTGATGAATTGCTGACCTCTATCTCCGAAACCAATAATACATTATATGTTCATTAATTGAATTTAAGTTAAAAAAAAAAAAAAGAAAAGACACCAGTCATATTGAATTAGAGGCCCACCTGCCTCCAGTATGACCTCGTCTTAATTTAACAAATGATGTCTGCATGGACCCTATTTCCAAAGAAGATCACTTTCAGAAGTGTGGGGTGGCAGGTAAAGACCTCAACATTAGAATTGCTGGTGGGCATAGTCCAACCCGTGACACCCTCCAACTCCTTTGAATACTTAGTACTGTTAGATGTCAGCACCTTGCCTGCACAGATACCTTGATTGGCTTCAATTTTACTTCCCTTTTTCTAGTCTTAGAGGAGGAGGTGTCTTTTCACCTGTCCTAGGCTAGTTCCTCCTATTTCCCCCTTCATTCCTGTTGAGGCTTTCACTCCAGAAGCTTGTGTGATCGGTTCTTTCTTTCCTTATCTATTTATCTTAGTCTGTCTCTTCCTCTGTGCAGCATTTCAGCAGAGGCACTGAGCAAGGGCAAGTCTTCACCATCTCTTCCGTGGCGGCGGAAGCCCTCCATCCACCATGATCATTTTTTCACTCTCTCCCTGAGGAGTCCATCCATTCCTTGCTTTTGCTACTCCCTTATTATACTCACACACATGTGGCTGACCTCGCTTTCTGCTCTAACTCCACACCCATATGTTAGATGTTTCTGCCTCTGTGTCACCTTGTCGCCTCAGTCTCAGCACATACAAAATATTCCTAAACCTGTGCCTTTTCTCTTTCCCATAACAGCGATTTTCTAAGGCGCAGAAGCAGCCTGACTCCATCCTGAGCTTCCCTCCAAGCCCCACCTCCTGACACTGGCTTGGTCCTTGTTGCCTCCTGCCACCTCCCTTCCCCTTCCTGAGCCTCTCTTGCGTGGGCTTGTGGTCATCTCCTTACCGGCTTCCCTGTCTACAGCTCGCCTCCTGTTCCAACACTGTAACAGATCTGAAATGCCAAGCATGCTTTTCTCTTGCTTAATACTTTAAAAGCTCTCTCTGCTGCAGGTTCAAGTCCAGACTCTTAACTTGGCACTCAAGGCCTTCCATGATCTAGCTCTGGCTCACCTTTCCACCCTCATCAGTTATCTCTTATTTTAATGCCTTCACTATTGTTCCCACTGCCACCACTTTAGTTCAGGACTTTATCACTTTTACTTTTTTTTTTTTTTTAATCCCAGTAACCTCTGAAATGGTCTCACTGTTCCATCTTCTCACTCCTCTACGCCACCCTTCCCCAGATATCTTTCTTGTCATGATACTTCCTGATTCAAAGATTTGTACAGCAAATGTTTATTGATGTCTATTTTATGTCAGCCTCTGGATATGCTCTGAACCTGACTCTCAGTCTAGTAAGTTTCACAGAATTTAATCCCCCTGGCATGTACCTGTTGGCCGGCTCCTGTCATTCTTGGAATGTTGGGCCCTGGCACAGAGTCAGTGTCACTCTCAATAGTGAGATTTTACATGACTTTATATCTGCTTTTTATTTTTACCGTGGTCACATCTGACATCCCTGGAACTGGTCCCACGCAAGAAGTGTAGACTACAGGCCATTTTCTGATTGTGCCCGTAACCTGGTACATAGTAATTTTTCAAATGCAACATTTTGGTCTGCTGACAAAGAACCTCACTTCCTCCTTCATTCTTTCATTGAAACTTAGTTGAAATTTTTGGATTCTTGAAACATTGTGCTTTAGTTTTTCCTTTCTATAAGTGTTTGATCACATTTACTGTCTCCCTAATTATGGTAGACATGATTACAGTAATTATGTCTAGTCCCAGACAGTGGCTAGAATGTCTGGGTAGTGTTGTAAAAATTCAGAGAGGAAGTACATGTCACAAAATGTAAAATCTATGACATTTGAGAGAATTTGTCACTTCCATATTCTTAACTCCCAAGAGATAGAATGTTCCAGAGGTTGAAAGCGTGAGTAGGGCCCCGTTTCTTTTTGTGAGCCCTATGCCTCCTGGTGGCAGGCCCTTTAACAGAAACAATACGAAGTCTCTCCTGTAAGGTGCTTGGTGTTCCCTTACTGGGTGTGCTTTGATTTGCATGTTTGGATTCTTTTTTTTTTTTTTTTTTTTAAATTATTTATTTGTCAGAGAGCAAGCGAGCAAGCACAGGCAGAGTGGCAGGCAGAGGCAGAGGGAGAAGCAGGCTCCCTGCTGAGCAAGGAGCCCAATGTGGGACTCGATCCCAGGACGCTGGGATGCCACCCAGGCGTCCCAGCATGTTTGGATTCTTTTATAGAGAGCTGACCTTTGGTATAGGGAAGATTTTTAATATGACTTATGTACTTATGATGTTCTTCAACAAGAACAAAATGGGCCCAGCCACAGGGAGTATGTTATACCCATTTTCTTTCTTACTGAAATTAGAGCCAGTGATGTATAATCTACAAATCCTTAAATTGCTTGGTTGCATTTGAGATGGCCTCTTACTCTAGGCACTATAATGATAATTGAAATCAGCTAGGCCGGGGGTGAAGATTTTCAGAGGACTGGAATCGTGCTCTGTACTTGATCTGGAGTGTGATGCCCTTCAGGTCAGTGTGACAGACACTTCCTAAGTGGCCCTTATCTGAGAGATACACTTATTAAATTTTTTTGTAGTCTAAAGCACACGTAACTCTTTTTATTCTTCTTGTCATAAAATGTACAAAAGGCACAAAATGTACACAATGTACAAAAGGCACAAAATGTACAAAATGTAAAAAGGCATAAAAATTACAAAAAATCGGAACCAGAAAATTGGTCTCCATTTTGCAAGCTTGATTCCTCCAGGATGCCTCAATGTGAGTTGTTTTTTTTTTTTTTTTTCCTAAGATTTTATTTATTTATTTGACAGAGAGAGAGATCACAAGTAGTCAGAGAGGCAGGCAGAGGGGGAGGGAGAAGCAGTCTCTCTGCTGAGAAGAGAGCCTGCGGGGCTTGATCCCAGGACCCTGAGATAATGACCTGAGCCAGGACGAAGGCAGAGGCTTAACCCACTGAGCCACCTAGGCGCCCCAGTGTGAGGCTTTTTGAAGGCACTCTTTCACTGTGTAAAGACAGTAATTGAAGAGATATTCAGTTTTTACTTCTGAATTTGTTTTATTGTCAGTATATAAAGTTAGTTTAGTTTTTAAGTTTTCTTTCTTTTCCCTCTCTCTCTGCCTCCTTCCTTCCCTCCTCCCTCCACCCCTTTCTTTTCTTTGTTTTAAGTATATGGGTCTGGGGATAGTCTTAAAAAAATTTTTTTTTAATGATCTGAAATATGGCAGTAGTCTGTGCAGTGTCTTGTGCAATATTATCTGCTTAATTTTTTAAATTAACATATAATGTATTATTAGCCCCAGGGGTACAGGTCTGTGAATCGCCAGGTTTATACACTTCACAGCACTCACCATAGCACATACCCTCCCCAATGTCCATAACCCCACCACCCTCTCCCTATCCCCCTCTCCCAGGCCACCCTCAATTTGTTTTGTGAGATTAAGAGTCTCTTATGGTTTGTTTCCCTCCCAATCCCATCTTGTTTAATTTATTATTTTCCTACCCCCCAAGCTCCCCACGTTGCCTCTCAACTTCCTTATATCAGGGAGATCATATGATAATTGTCTTTCTCTGACTGACTTATTTTACTCAGCATAATACCCTCTAGTTGTATCCATGTCATTGCAAATGGCAAGATTTCATTTCTTTTGATGGCTGCATAGTATTCCATCGTGAGTATGTATATGTATATATATATGTATATATACACCACAAATTCTTTATCGATTCATCTGTTGTGGACATCTAGATTCTTTTCATAGTTTGGCTATTGTGGACATTGCTGTTATAAACATTCAGGTGCATGTGCCCCTTTGGATCACTACATTTGTATCTTTAGGGTAAATACCTAGTAGTACACTTGCTGGGTCATAGGGTAGTTCTATTTTCAACTTTCTGAAGAACCTCCATGCTGTTTTCCAGAGTGGTTGCACCAGCTTGCATTCCCACCAACAGTGTAGGAGGGTTGCCCTTTCTCCGCATCCTCGCCAGCATCTGTCATTTCCTGACTTGTTAATTTTTCTGCTTAATTTTTAAATGATGTGTGATAAGTAGTTTTTTTTTTTTGTATGTGTAAGTCTTTCTAAATAGCAACTCTAAATTCTAAATTCCATGATATTATATGCAAGTGTAAGGAATATGGGGACCAGAAATTTTTTAAGGCTTTTATGACTAAAGTAGGAAAAAATTGTTGTAACATGTAATTTTCTTTTTTAAGTATTTTTTTTATTTGTCAGAGAGAGAGAGACTGAACAAGCAGGGGGAGTGGCAGGGAGAGGGAGAAGCAGGCTCCCCGCTGAGGGAGGACCCTGATGTGGAACTCTTTCCAAGCACCCCAGGATCATGACCTGAGCTGAAGGTAGATGCTTAACTGACTGAGCCACCCAGGTGCCCCTTAACATGTAATTGTATATTCAGCTTAAATCTTGTCAGATAGAGTACTTAGTTTCACTGATAACACATTTTTTTAACCTGGCAGATCAGACTCCTTAAGTATTGAAAGAGACTTGGAATTGAACAGTCTTGGAGTCACCAGTTCCTTGTGTTTATTTGTGTTTTCTCAATCTGTGTATACTCTCATGTGAGATGTCTGTAAAGTGTGATGTCTAGAAGGTATCTTCATATCCATTGTATGGGAATTAGCTTTCTAGTCTATACAATCTCAAACATGTTGTTACAACTCTATGTTCTTATCAGCTGAACTATTAAAGTGTGCAAATAATTTCCTTTAAAAAAATGTAGAGCAGGGCGCCTGGGTGGCTCAGTGGGTTAAGCCGCTGCCTTCGGCTCAGGTCATGATCTCAGGGTCCTGGGATCGAGTCCTGCATCGCATCGGGCTCTCTGCTCAGCAGGGAGCCTGCTTCCCTCTCTCTCTCTCTGCCTGCCTCTCTGTCTACTGTGATCTCTCTCTGTCAAATAAATAAATTAAAAAAGTCTTTAAAAAAAATGTAGAGCAGGTTGATGTCAGTTTCTTAATTGTTTTTTGGTGTATTTTCTTGAGTGGGAAAGAAAGGGGCTGAGTTGCAGTTAGAGTATCAGGCATTTGGCATATTCCAGAGTTTGCCCATGGGAAATGTGCCAAGTATAAGTATTGCCTATGACATTTGTCTTGATAGATACAAATTAGTCTATACCTCTGCTCTGTTCCTTGCCTTAAAGCTAGGCTTATGACTTTAACTTAGCTACTTCAGAGCATTATTTGTTCTATTTTAAAGGATTTTGGAAAAAGATTGTACCAGCTCCTTAAAACACTGGTGAGTGTGGAGGGTGAGTTTCTAAATGCCTCCTAAAGATTTCAGTGCACTTCCCCCACTAAAATCACACACTTCGAGAATACTGCTGCTGCACTTAGCCAGGCTTCTTTTTCGGGAGTATGTCGTATCCCACAGGCATGTTCAGATGATGGAAATGACTGAGAGCCGCCTTTCTGTATATCTGTTATTGAACTATTAGAAAGGAATTGAAGATGGACATTCATATAGTCACATGTGGTCTGAATTTTTTTGAAGAGCTCTTAATTTCAGATTATGCATCCTGATTTTTGGCTCAGAAAATCCAGTCCTAGTTCTACAATTGTGTGTTTCTTCATATCTCAGTTTTCTAGATATTTTAGCCAAAAAAAAACCCAAGACAGTGATGAAGAATTTTTTAACAAGGAAGAGGCTAAGTAGACATCCTACAACAGCAAAAAATGAGTAAGAATAACTTAGTTATTTTTTTCAGTTTTAATGAAAATTTCATTGATTAAAAAGTTAAAGTTAGAGAAGAGATAAGATTGATGAGATAAAATTGTCTTAGTAATCATCATTCAAAGCATGAATTGCAACTTCTTTTGTGTTATGTTTATTTAAATCTTTAGTTGTGTAGTTCTTTTTATATCGTCTTCAAGTGAAATGATGGAGAACATTCTGCAGTGCTCGATTCTTCTCTTAAAAGACAGACTACTTAATTTTATAAATGAGTATCCTTGAGTCATTAGATATTGGGGTTCAGGTGTGCAAAAGGCCTGGTAACATATGGCCTGTCCCCAGATGCCCTAATTGAGCTGAGAACTTTCCCCAAGAGGTTTGGATTACTTTATCTAAATGATTTGTTATATGTGCCACAAAAAGGTGCTTTGGTCATAAAAGGAAGAAATAAATAATTACATACTTTCAAGATACGTTGGTTTGCCTTTATATTAATTTCTGTACAGTTATTAGAAGATAAAAATCTTAAAGCCCATATTAATGACATTAATTGGATGACCACAGTTTTGGATGATTCAATTTTGGTATCTATATAACATTTCCTTTATTTTCCTTAAAGTATTTTTAAATATATACATTTATATACATATATTTCCCTCCATTTGAATATATTTATTTATATATATATATATAATGTATTTTTATATATTCAAATATATTTTCTATATATTTGAATATATAAATTTCTATATTTTATATATATTGAACTCACCCTGGACTTTTTTTTCAGGCTCAGAATTTTTCCTTCTTATCACAGTTGCATATTTTTCACTGAATAATTTTAATACCTGCTATTAAGAAAGTAATCATGCTCATTGCAGACACTTTCTTAAATATTTAAAAGCATAAAATAAAACTTATAATGTTTAGTGAAAACAACCATTACGTGTAGAGTAGGATCTCAGCTTTGTAAAACATGCGTATCCCTCTATGGGGAAAACATCTGCAAAAAGGAAATAAAACAAAAGGGCAATATGGAAATTGAGGCTCATTGAAGTTGTGACTTGCACAGAGCCCTTCAGCTAGACAGTGATCTAATCCATGATTGCAACCCAGTCTCTCTGACTCCAGTGTGTGCTTAGCATTTTACTGGGCTGCTTCCCAGGAGAAGGGAGAAGAACAGCACACAGACACTGTGGGTGTACTCTGTGGCGTATAGCTGGGGGGGCACCTAAAGTTCTTACAAGGATGCAACTGATGTTTGGTAGATGAGTGATTTTCCTAATAAGGATAAGAGCAAGTAAACTTAAAGGATTCCTGCAGTAGATCTGTGTCATTTTTGAGTTGACTTTCACTTATTTTACAGAGAGGAAACAGGTCCAGGAAGATTAAATAAGTTGCCGAAGACAAACATGGTTAGTGTGAGAACAAGGAGGTCTCTTGTCTGAATTATTCTTTGCATTTTAGGTTTCAGTTTCAAGGTTATGTTAAAATTGTGCTTGTATTTCCATTTTTGTCTGGATTTGGGTGGGGATTGGATGGAATTATTTGAGATATAAGCTTGATTCTTCTGGTAGTAGGAGTTGAATATAGATTTCCAGCTAGACATTAGGGCTCCGTAGGCAGTGAAGGCTATGGAAGGGTGACGTTTGGACCAGGGACCACAGATCACCAGCCTGCCTACAGATTGGTTGCAGCTGGGAGACATTATGAACCCGATGCTGGGATGTGTTTTAACTGGCATGGTCAGAAAAAGTGTCAGAAGATCTTCCAATGGGTGTAAAATTGCCTCCGTGAACAAGGTAGGTAGTTAACATTAAACAGAAAATGTCAGATAATAAACTCAATTCTTTTCTTTAAATCCTGACTACACACACACACACACACACACACACACACACACACACATATACACACACACACCACGGGCATGTGAAGTGACTCTAGCTTCATTTTTATTTCATATTGTGACAACCAAAATCTTTATGCGGGTTAAAAACAAGCAGAAAAAAACAACTATTTTTAATATTTACACCTAAGCCAGAAAAAGAAAGATTTTAGGTGGGCATGGGGAGAGACGTTGGCTACTTTGTATTCCTTTTCAGTTGGTAACCTGGGAGCTGCTAAGAGAAACAGACAAGTTTTTTCTCTCTTTCTCTTCTTCCCTATACTTCTACATTACTGGGCTTTCTTCTTTCCTTTTTTCCCTAAAACTGCTTGGTCTTGGTGGGGACTGTGAGCTCTGTCTTGTCTGAAGCAGATGGTTCAGCTGCCCCCCAGCACAATGCTTCCCTTGCCCCGAGCCCCTTCACAGCCCAGGCAGTGGGTCCCGGCTGCTGACGACCTTCAGGCTGCCTGTGCCATCCTTCCCCTGTGACCGACGTAATTCTGTTCTGGTTCATGACTGGGTGAGGGAAGAACAAGAACACAGCAGTAGGAGGAGATGCTCATGTTTTATAGTAATTGGCCCCTGTTCTACAATGACCAGAATGATGACCCCTAAAAAAAGACTTGAACTTCCTTATTCTCCGCACTGCATTTCAGGGACTGGTTCTGGCCCATAGATTGTTTGATTTGTCTTCTTTGTTTACCAGCAGTTGAGTGGGGAAGATCTGAGGGCACATACATAAAGAGTGATACTAGATTCTCTTCTCTGATACAATTTGGGCTCAGAAGCAGGAGAATTTGTGCCTTCTTAGTGTTTGTTTATTTTCTGTTTTTTTTTTTTTTTTTTTTCTTTTTGATGAGAAGGATCAGAGAAGTGAAAATATCAAGAGGGCAGAATCAGTTTTCCGTCACCGAGCTCATTAAAGTTAATATTTACTTTAAAAATGAATGTATTTGCCAAGCCTTCCTGCTGTTTGTTTGGGGAGCATTTAACTTACATGGGAGAGCCTCTAACTAGTTTCCACTTCCATTTGGGCATTTTTCCTCCAAGGCCAGTGGTGTGTGTGATGTGCTGCTGAGCTCGGTTGTAACACCTATTTTTTAATTTTTTTTTTTTTTTACTTCAGGTTGCATTTATCTTGAGGGTAAAGGAAGGGAAAGAAATGAAGCTATTAGATTTTTCCTGTTTCTCTGTGTTTACTGCTCAGTCTTGTTTTCAGTAACTCAGTTGACACATTCAGGGGTTTATGAAAACTGGAAATTTGATTAAATACAGCCTTGAAACTCAAAGATTACATTTGAAAACTTTTGATGTTTTTATTGTTCTTAATTACAATACTGTTATATTTTTATACATAAAATACACCAAGCCATTCATGAGAAGATAAAAAAATACAGATGATAAGAAAACTGAAAATGTAGAAAAATGAAATTTTATATTTAGTAAAAAATTACCTTGCAATACTTTTTAAAAATTACAAAAAATTTTAATTAACATATAATGCATTATTAGCTCCAGGGGTACAGGTCTGTGAATCATCAGGCTTACACACGTCACAGCACTCACCATAGTACATACCCTCTCCAGTGTCCATAACTTACCTTGCAATACTTTTAAAAGAATATCCTTTTCACTTTACAATTTGTGCTTTTTTTTTCTGTGTAGGAACATGGTATGGACCAGTACTGTTCATGTTTTATCTTTTTAAAATAAAAATCTCTTCATAAAGAATATTATTGTGGTTTTCTTAATTTTGGGGGTTGCTTTTTTTTTGTCATTAATGTTATTTTAAGACATCTCTTAAAAAGTAATTGCTAATTAAGGATGAGAATCAATTTTTATATTTCTTGTTCCTGTAGGATTTTATATATTTATTTTCTGTTTTGCTATTTTACTGAACTCTATGGGTTCCAGTATTTTTCAGGGTCTTCCTTTGGGTTTTCTAGGTATATAATCATATCATCTACAAATGATTTTTTAATCTCTTCCTTTCTTGTATTTATCAGTTTTTTCCTCTTGATGCTTGTAACTTTCTAAATGAAAGCTGTTCTTTTTCTTTAGGTCTCAGATGAATATTTTTCAACATAAGAAATTTTTAATGAACGTTAAATATTGATTATTTCAACTTCTCTAGACATTTAATAACCAAAGGACAGAGTAAGTTTGGTTGCTGAGGTTTTAAAGCATTCTGTGTTGGAGAAATGATGATTAGGTTTAAGTATTTGAAGGTTGTTTTGAGTAATGTTTAAATTTATATGTTTAAGAAAAAGAGATACTATATGTCTCTGTAGTACCTTCAATTTGACATTCCTTTGCTATTTATTTATTTATCTATTTGACAGAGAGAGAGAGAGAGAGAGAGATCAAGATCACAAGTAGGCAGAGCAGCAGGCAGAGAGAGAGGGGAAGTGGGCTCCCCACTGAGCAGAGAGCCCGATGTGGGGCTCGGTCACGACCTCAGCTGAAGGCAGAGGCTTAACCCACTGAGCCACCCAGGTGCCCCAACATTCCTTTGCTCTTAAAAGTCAACTGTTAAGGGGCGCCTGGGTGGCTCAGTGGGTTAAAGCCTCTGCCTTCAGCTCAGGTCACGATCCCAGGGTCCTGGGATCAAGCCCCGCATCGGGCTCTCTGCTCAGCAGGGAGCCTGCTTCCTCCTCTCTCTCTGCCTGCTTCTCTGTGATCTCCATCTGTCAAATAAATAAATAAAATCTTAAAAAAAAAAAAAGAAAGAAAGAAAAATCAACTGTTACGTATTTCTGTAGTGAAAGCCACAAGTGTGTCCTGCAAGATGGTACAGTTAGTGCATAGTATTTTTGTCCAGTTAGAAATCTGAAAAATGTGTATGAACTTTTAGTGGGACATCTACCACAATTTTGGGGGTCAGCAAGGATCACCAGTTTGGGGATGAGTCACAGGAATTATTGATTCAATGTTTGATGGGCTAGGTATTTGTCTTTGAGAGTTGATTTATTTTTGAATGATTAACTGGTTGGTACTGGCTATCTTTGGTTGTGACTGCCTGTGTTCTCTTGTGTGTTCTCATGGGCTGTGAGCCCATGCCTCTCCACCCTGAACCCCCTCTAATGCAGGGTGGTGAGTAAAATCACGGGAGGAGGATCTGTGGGATCTTGGTGCTCCATCTTCCAGCTGGGTTGCCCCTTTCCCCCCACATTCAATCTGTGTGCACCTTTTCTTTAACTGTACAACAAGGATATAATCTCTACCTGGCAGAGTTATTGTTTTTTTTTTTTTTTTAAAGATTTTATTTATTTATTTGAGAGAGAGGCAGTGAGAAAGCATGAGCGAGGAGAAGGTCAGAGGGAGAAGCAGACTCCCCGTGCAACTGGGAGCCTGATGGAGGACTCGATCCCGGGTCTCTGGGATCATGACGTGAGCCGAAGGCAGTCGTCCAACCACTGAGCCACCCAGGCGTCCCCTGGCAGAGTTATTGTGATGATCACTCGGATAATGCTTGTAAATTCTTTCATAGATCTTGGCACGTAGCAGGTACTCTTCTTCGTAGAACTTGATTGTGCCACTCACTGCACCTGTCACACTCGGTGACGTTTATGTCATCCTTCTTTTCATTCAAGCTGAGGGTCACATGGTACCTGCCCAGCTTTATCTTGGGACACCAGTGATCTAATGTTAGGAACCTCCTCATTTTGAAGATGGGGAAATTGAGGCTGGGAAGTCCAAACTTAGACTTCTTTCTGCCACTGTTCCCCTCCTCCTCTATCACAGTGGCCTTTCCGTGACCACGTGCTGACTGGATCTGTAGAAAGCAACGTCCACTGGTGGGTTTGTCAGCTCATGGGCTTTGGGGGATGGGATTTTATATCCCAGAAGATATTCAGGAGCTCTGCAGTGGAACACTTTTGGGTTGGTGCCTATCCTTTAGCCTCTGATGATGTTGATATGGTTCTCTTTCTTGGTTACCAACCTTTTCACGGGAACCTATTCATTGTCTTGGCAAGGGTAGCCCTTTTGTCCCTATTCTGTACTCCGTGTCCATGAGTTGATGAATTGGGAAATTTTCTCTGTCAGGATGTTCTCCTCTCATAGGCACTTATTATCATGATCTTGGGACCTCTTGTCTGAGCAGATATTTGCTCCTTAGGATCTCCTCTTATTTTTCCCCCATGGGAGCATGTGGTTCTAGGGGCAGAGGTGCATTTCTACCTCTTTCTGCATCTCATTTGCTCAGCATAGTGTTTTGTACCTGGTATGTGCTAAATGTTGCTTGAAAGTATAAATGGACACTAGTATTGGGGTCTTGTGGTGAGCTTATTTCTATAATTCAGATATAAGAGTTCTTTTTTCCTTATTTTTCAGAGGGCCATAGAAGTTCACCAATCGTTTATTGATGGTGACACTTTAAAAAAAACCCTTAAATATAAATAAAATAGAATGAAATAAGTACATTATTTAATCTTCTCAATAACATTGACATTATTATTTCTAGCTTTACAGATGGGGAAACTGAGATTTAGAGAAGTTAAGCAACTGACACAGGGTCGCAGGGCTAGTAAGGTGTTGGAACTGGAGGTGACCTGGACAGCCCCGTGGGCCACAGCTGAAGTGGATGGAGGGTGCGGGATGCCTCCTGGACTGTGGCCTTTTTAAAGGAGCCTGGAAAGTTCCTTGCATTTAGATGATGACTGAATTATATTTACTGTTGAACTGTGTGACTTTTAAGTTGCAAATGAATGCTAAGAGTGTGTTAGGGTAGCCATTGGCTGTGGGACTAATTGAGAAACAAAATGCAAGTGCTGCAAATAAATTGATTTTCCTACTTATAGTAGGTGCTCACTCCATTTCTACCAGTCCTGTGGCATTTGCCTTCAGGAGTCTTTCTTGTCTAATTAAAAAACTACAGGCCAGATGTTGTGCGATGTCAATAATTTAGTACCCACGACCCCCCTCCCCCCCAGTTGTTTGTTTGGAAACAGTTTAGAATAATCTGCACATTTTAAAAAAACGTAAAGTGACTCTCCGTTTGTGTGGCAGTGTTTTTACTCATTTAGAATGCAAGGATTTTCTGGGCTTCTCTTGAAATTATCCTCTAGAAAGACTGTGGTGACCTTTTCAGGAAGTCTCTAGCTTGGGAAGGAGAATCAAGTTGTGATCTAAGAACACGTGTGTTGGGATTGTCTTTGTATCTTTGGTTTTTCCTCCTCATTCCTGAGATCTATGAAGATCAAGCATTTGAGATCGCAACTAGTGTGTTGGGTTTTCGTTGGGGGGGTGGGGAGAGACTGTCTCTTCCCTAAGTGGGGAGGGAAGGTATTGGGAGGGTGTGGCAGTTTCGTTGACCTTATCTGTGGTTTGGGAGATGTATTATTCTAATCCTTAATGTCCTAAGCAAAGACTACCCTGACTGTGTTTTTACTGAAAGCACTTCCTGTCATTCTGGGTAGTTTATACTGTTTATTTATTTACCTTTGTGTAAGGAAATTCCTTCTCTACTGTCCTATCTTATCTTCGATCAAAGTTTCCACCCAGAGACCCTTACTGAAATCGTACTGTTCAAGGCTTGTGTGTGTTTTCTTTCCTTCCTTCATTCCTTCTTTTCTTCTCTTTGAAAAGCTTGTGGAGTTTTTGCCCCATCTGCACTCTGGTTTTCCTTCATTCTATTTATGACTATTGTGTAATGAATATTCATAGTTGCCATTATTAATGTAGTAGCATGCCATTTGTCAGCCAGCTCACTGGCTCCTTTGTACTATAATTTTTAAAAAGTTGTTTCTTTTATTTATTTTAAAATTTTGTCGTCTTTGTCTTCTTAAATTTTATTTTCGAGTTTGTACTCATATCAGTCCCTGGCCCCCAGCTGAGACATATGTGCAGGTCTAAAACTACACAGGAGAGGATGTCGAATGGCTTAAAAGGATTTCTGTTGTGGACTGAAAGAGCGGATCTGTGCCTTCTGAGGGTAGTCTGACCGCATGAATACTACTAATTAGACATCTTTTATTTTAAGAGAGGGGCAGCTGTTACTGTAGTTGAATTTGAAGATCTTTAGTTATTTTGCTCTTCTCTTGAAAGGGCTCTTCTCCATATATGCTTCTCCTTGGCAGAGTTGATTGCAGACCCAGTTACTGGCATGTTGATAGTGTGAAAAAAGGAGGAAAAAGAATTTGACAAGGAAAATCTGAAATGTTTTTAAGGTGTTAGGTTTCTTAAGTCTTTTTTTTTTTCCAATTTATTAAAAAAGAGTAAAACACCTAAGTATTGTACATGTCAAATCCTTTTGAAGTGACTTGAAGGTAGAATTTCCACGTCTTGCACTTGATCAGAAGGTCTAGCAATGAAAGGTCCCCTAGAGCGCCCGCAGCTGTCCCTTGGAGACTTGATTAGGATGGCATTTACAGTGATGATTGTGCCTTCCTGGATTTTCAAGCTTTTTATTTAAACCAGTGCTTATTATCTCTCATTGTTGTTAAAAAAAAAAAAAAAAGCACCTGAACCTTAAAATCCAGTGATGATGTCACCTAGAGGGTTGAGTTGCTGAGTATGTGATGTTAGAGGGACAGACCTCTGTCTCCCTCTTTGCCATCGTCACAAACCCTAAAACCCCTATGCTTGCTGGGTAATCCAGGCAAGAGTGTCACTGCATAATCGTAGCAGATTTTGTAGGGCTTCAAAGTTTACAAAACAATTTCATATGTTATTTTGGAAAATTCTTGCAACAACCCTGTCAAGTAGTGGGTAAGTATTTTCATCCCTGTTTTGTAGAAGAGGAAATTGCATTCTGAGAAGGTGAGCACTGTGCCCCAGGCCACAAATTTCTGTTCTCATGGTGGAGCTGAGTCTGGAGCCCATGTTTCTTGCCCTCCTACCTTCCCCCGATTATTCTGCTCATCTGACAAAGTCAGTATTTAAGGACATTGCATTCAGGATCAAACTAGGGAAGGTGTGTGACCTAAACACCCTAGTAATATGGATTTCAAAATGTTAGTTATTTCCTCGGTACTTTAATGACAAATAATACAAGTTACCCACTAATTTGTCCATTCAGATAAATGTTTTTTATTTCCTGTGTTCCATGACAGACTTAACAGGCCTAAATGCCTAAATTTACATTGCTGTGAAGAACGTAAGTCCTACTTTGTATTCCTCACACGCCTCAAGAGCCAGCAGCTCAAACTACGGTACGGATATTGACTGTTTTGGTGAGAGGGAAGAAGGGAAAAGCATGGCTAGCAATGATCCTCTAGAGAATAAGAAGAAACGATGAGGGGCGCCTGGGTGGCTCAGTGGGTTAAGCCTCTGCCTTTGGCTCAGGTCATGGTCTCAGGGTCTTGGGATCGAGCCCCGCATCGGGCTCTCTGCTCAGTGGGGAGCCTGCTTCCCTTCCTCTCTGCCTGCTGCTCTGCCTACTTGTGATATCTCTCTCTCTCTCTGTTAAATAAATAAATAAAATCTTTAAAAAAAAACAAATGATATTTTGGACAACTTTACACACTGGAGCAAAGGTTTGGCGAAAACAGGAAGCTGCCTTTGAGAAGAATTTAGCATCAGATACGGATTCGAATCCATGTTCCACTACTTAGCCTCTTTGTCACAATGAACAGTCTCTCTGCCAGCATCTCAGTGTCCTTATCTGAGAGGAAAGGCTGTGAGGCAGCTTCACAGACGGGGTAAGAGGTCGGGGTGCCCCAGTCGAGCAGCCGCGTCCAGTAGTGTCCAGGCGCCAGAGCTTCGTGGCTGTGTGGTTCCTGACCTCCTGTCATCTGGAACCAGGGATAAGAATGATACTTGCCTTATAGGGTTGTTAGGATCACATGAGTTTTAATACATGTCAACTCCCTAGAACCATGAATGGCTCATAGTGAATTCTCTATTAAAAACCAGTTATTTTTAAGTGGAATGAGGTAGGGAAGCCCCTGATGCCTTTATTACGTTCTCAGTATGTTAGTTTTTTTCTCTCCTGTATAGATTTGTTAAGATTAAGCCTAATGCAAGGAATTTAAAAACCACCAGTATATAATGTTTTCATATTGCATCAGATTTCGTTCATGTAGTTGTTGGCCTCTTACACCTTAGACATTTATTTTTTAAAATGTGATCTTTTTGTATGGTTAATCACTTAGAATACTGTGTTATATCATGTCTAGGAAATTCATTATAAGCCTTTCTGAGAGAGAAGGCTTTGTGATAAAAGCCAGCTGCCCAGACATTTCCACCCTCCTCACCCATCCCCCAGCCGACTGCAGAAGCAGCGGGTTGGCAGAGATCCAGCTTTCCTAAGTGATGGGATTGTTCCAGGGGCCAGGAATGAGAGGAATCTGCCCAGATTGGAGATGGCTTCGGCTCTTCTGCTTGCTTCAGATTCGCAGACTTGTTCCCAAACTGACCCAGCACCATTTTCCAGCGTTTTAGCACTGGGACGTGTGGAGGTCTTCATATTAAAAAAAATGCTTTTTGAATCTGTTTTTTAATTCCCTGGAAGTTTTTCTGTTTTTCTTTGTACCCTTGGAGAAGAGCTGTGAGTTCATTTTAATTTACAGTTACCTGTCTATGAATCGATGTGGGCTGCCTCTGGCTGTTTTCCAAATGGAGCTTGCTTGATCTGACTCAAGTGTTGAGACTGTGGTTTCACCTTCCCTGCTTTACCTAGGGGTGGGAAGGTTCAGTTATTTGACTGGCTTAGGCCAGGAAATTATTGGCTATTGTCAGTGGAATTTGTTTATCTATTCCACTCCTCGGCATTCCTAGACTCTGAGAGAAGTCATCATCACTGTGATTGCATTCCATTCTAACTCCTCCCCTTTGTCTATTTTTATTAAATGCTTGATATTTCTCTCTTTTTTAGATATAAATTCAGGGTCCCCCATGCAGACCTTTCAGAAAGGGGTCCCTTGATCAGCAGTTGTTAAAAAAAAATCTACTGAAATCTCTTCTGTCCCCTTTTTATTCGGCTACTGCCGAATAAAAAAAATTTTTTTTAATGCCGAATAAAATGTTTTCTGCAGGTATTCTCCAAGATTTAGGATATGTCCATCTACATAATTTTTTTAACTTATGGTTGATGCATGCATAATTCTAATGAGCTTCTAGACCACTATCCAACAGAACTAACACAAGCCACATACAATTAAAATCTTTCTAGTAGTCATATTATAGAAATAAAAGAAATAGGTTATTTTAATTTTACTATGTGTTATTTAGCTCAATATAGAAAAATATTACAGTTTGGATGTGCAATTGATATAAAATTATTATTGATGTGGTTTTTTTTTTTTTGTACTAAGTTTTCAAAATCTGTGCAGCGTGTCTCAGGGTGGGCAAAAGCACATGCATGTGGTCAGTAACCATATGTGGGCATATGTCATATGTCACCATGGATCTGTACTGGAACTTTTCTTCTGTCTGGAAGAGCTAGTGCGCTACACTGGTGATTATTGGCCCATCACAGTGGCTTAGAAAACAGGCATGAATCTATGCGTCATGTCTTTGCCCATAATTAACACATGCCTAGAAAAATTTCCTTTGTTAGAAAAACTAACTATGGAATAAAGTATCCTGAAACGGGAATTCAAAGTAGCATGTGTCAAGTCACCAGAACAATCGGCTGACTTACTGCCCGCTAGTGATAAAAATTGCTTTGTCTTCTGGCAGCGCTCAGCAGTCAGAACAGGACTCAGCATTTAGCACAGACCATGGGCTTCTTCTCTCCCCGGAAGCCGTGGAACTTAGGTTCCTGATGGTGACTGGAGCGCTGCGCGTGTTTGTGGTGGACACGTCACCGTCTCTCCTTGCTTCTCACCCCTGTTACTGCTCAAGGTCACGAGGTTCAAAGGGTGAAAGGTGATTGATGTTAGGATGCTAGTGCCTATGCTTTATGCTTCATCTTGTGCCCTCATTTTTCCAGGAACCCTCAATTACTTTCTTTGAGAAAATGGTTATTGAGTGTTAAGGATCATTACTGAGTCTCGAATGTACATGGTTATGGCTGAATTTCAGCCACTGGAGGGTCAGTATAATCTATTTTAGGACAGCATTTCTCAAAGTTGGATGTGGATGAGAATCACCTGGGGATCTTATTAAAATGAGATTTTGATGCAGCAGGAATGAAGTGGGGCCTGCGAGTTTGCCTTTTTCAAAAATTCTCGGGTGTTTCTGATGCTGCCGGTCCACAGACCACACTTGGAGCAGCAGGGATCTTATGGTAACAAAAATGTCAGTCTGTGGTAAGTTTTTATTCAACCACAGCAGAAGAGAAAAATAATAATATAGTGAGTGAGGTTTTCCACCACTTTAGCTTTATGTTTTTTAAAATTCAAAGATAATTTCTTTTCTGCCTTCTTGTTACCATGGTAATTGTAAATGGTAGTTATTATTTAAAAAAAAAAACTTGCATTGCAGAATTAAAAAGCTGACAACCCTATTTATGTTTCCAAGTTAATAAAAGAAAAATAATTTTACTGATCCACAAACTGTTAAGAGTCTGATGCCACCACCACCTAAATTAGGAATTGATAATTTCCTTTCCTAGTACTTGTAGTATTTTGAATTGATATAATTAGTTGGGTAGTTGTTTAATGCCACTTTCCTCACTGTGTTCTAAGCCACACACACACACACACACACACACACACACACACCCTCCCTCCCCCTCCACTACTTTGTCCCTACTGCCTAGCACTGGGTCTGATACCCTGTTAGTTCCTAATCAGTATTTTTAGGACAGTTTTATTCAGTGGGCCTTAGCGGGAGTGGTACTGCCTCTCCTCGGGGAGTGTTTTAGAAACTGGTGGGAACTAATTTTGGTTGTCCAAAAGAATGGAGTATGCCATTGGTGTTTGATGGGTGGAGGACTGGAGGTGCTAGACATTCAGGAGAATACAGAAAAATAGCCAACCAAATGAAAGCTACTCTGTGCATGCTACACAGTCTTAAAATGTCTCTGTTGAAGATTCAGTTGGTGAGGAAGCTGTTTGTAATTACCTGAGCCAAATATCTAACCCCACTTAACATATGAAACAAAAACTTTTTTTTTTTGGCCCAGTTTTAATATATTCTGAAATTTTCAGGAATGTAACTGCTGAGTATGTCAGAGTTGTATTTTGACTTATTGGAGACTTCCCAAAGACCTAGGCACCATTTTGGCAAATCCCATCACCAGAAGCAGTGCTGCTTGTGGTATTTAAATGGTGCCAGTACACATTTATAGATTGTGTGATGAATATGGATCTATATATGTATACACACACACACACCTTTTTTTTTTTTAAGATTTTATTTATCTGTCAGAGAGAGAGAGAGAGAGAATGCAAGCAGGTAAAGCTGAGGCAGAGGGAGAGGGAGAGGCAGGCTCCCCACTGAGCAG
The DNA here is from genome assembly GCA_004024625.1 of Mellivora capensis. Lineage (NCBI taxonomy): Eukaryota > Metazoa > Chordata > Mammalia > Carnivora > Mustelidae > Mellivora > Mellivora capensis. The sequence continues at coordinate 40,365 of PISX010001888.1, read as the reverse complement.
GGAGCCAGACGTAGGACTCGATCCCGGAACTCCAGGATCATGACCCGAGCTGAAGGCAGGTGCTTAACCCGCTGAGCCACCCAGGTGTCTTTATATAGTCTTTATTTAAAAATATCCATTAAAGGGGCGCCTGGGTGGCTCAGTGGGTTAAGCCTCTGCCTTTAGCTCAGGTCATGATCTCAGGGTCCTGGGATGGAGCCCCGCATCGGGCTCTCTGCTCAGTGGGGAGCCTGCTTCCTCCTCTCCCTCTGCCTGCCTCTCTGCCTACTTGTGATCTCTCTCTCTCTATGTCAAATAAATAAATAAAACATCTTAAAAAAAAATCCATTAAAGAGTATTGAAAGTATGTAGGTGAATGTCTGTCTTTTCAAATTTACTCATTAAAAATAGTTGCAAGCATCTTACTATCTCATTAAATAATTTATTGTCATGTCTATTTACATATTAAGATATGTATACATATATACATACGCTTTACACATTTGAAAGGCAGTAAAAATTACTTCTCTTCATTTTGCCTCTATGTTACAGTTTTCTCTCTCTTTTCATGTGTATAATCACTATCTCTGGATTTCAAGTGTTTGCTGTGAAAAGGTGGCGCTGATCCGAGAGGGCTGAAAATCCATGTTCTCATGGGAGCATCAAGGAATCAAACAGTCCTACATTCTGGCATTAGCTTATTTCTCCAAGTTGCTCATTCAGGGGCTGGGAATTTGCTGGGTGATAGACATCATACAAGAGATAGTAAGTTTTTTGTGAGTGACTAAACACACAGCCACATGCCTTAGCTGACTTGTGACTCTGCCTAGAGCCCCTGGGAAAGGCAGACTGCTCACCTGAGACCCACTGTTGTGCTTCCCTTGGATTTTCCATTCCGAAAGACCATCTTAAAGGAAGGGGTTTGACAAATGCTGATGATGGGGTAGGGGGCATGCTGGTAGTGGTGGTGGGGGTGTTTTAATGAGTTAAAGTTCAAGTTTGTCAAGTGAGCAAAAGTAGATTATGTTTTATCTTCCCAAGAAGGATTTCAGATCTTTGGATACTTACATTACTATAAGAATTTTTGGACAATTACATGTTTGTCTGTTTGAGAATGACTAACAACAAAATCCATTAAGACTCACAACTTTGGGAGACTTGCATGTCTTTATCAGGGTTGGCTTGCATGGGCTACCAGGCACAAAGGCCGAAAGGAAGTACGCAGTGCACCCATGGGGCCAGGAAAGGGGACTGAATTGGGGAAAGACGGCAGTGGATTCCACAGCAGAAAGCCCCTTCTCACACAGATAATTCCAGTAGGCTTAGCTGGCTAGCATGTTGCTTATTATTAATTGGAACTAGGAAGAAATAGGAGGCTCAAGGGTAATTGGCACTGGAAAAAGTTCACTGAAGGTGAATCCACTTAAGATGGAGATCAACATTTCATGTCTCATAGGCATCCAAGGTTTAATTGAGATTTGGTCCTTATAGGAAACAAACTGATAATCATGAAAATAAAGTTTGTTCTGTTTTTTATTTGCAACTATGTGCTGATTTTTAGGAAAAAAAATGAATGAAGAGTTTTTTTTGAATAGTCTGAAAATTTTATGATAACACATTTGTGACCCATCATTTAAATATAACCATAAAGGGTCCTTTTTGTTTATTTTTATTTTTACAAGGGATTTTTAAAAATTTGGTTTATTTCATTCTTTTAAAGCATCAATAGAAATTATAGATTGTTTACATCTTTAATTGTTAATTATAAAGAGGGTCCTGAGATCCTCATTTTCTTTTTTTTTTCAAAATCTGTTTCATTATTCTCATGAAATATTGTCTATTTTGCAAGATTTGTAGTTGATATGTTTGAATTTTCATGCTAGTGCTGGAAGAGCAGATGGGGGGGGGGCGATATTTGACTATGAAACTGATTTTAGGAGTCATCGGTTCTCCAGAGAATATTTTTGAATTCTGACAACCTAAGTTTGGGGATAAATATTTGGATCGCAAATCCCCTTATAACCCTCAGATTCTTTGTCTATTTTGTGATGCCAGTTTAGCGATAGAAACAAGGGATGAAGTGTGTTTTTCCTCCATATCTCTATCACAGAGTCTTATGCAAAATAACTTTTTAATAAATGCTGTTGAATGGAATTGTTGAATTTACATCCTTCTATGATTTCATATTTTGAAAGTTTCTCTGTGTTGCCCAAGGTTGTTATAACATCTTTTTTGTTATACTTTGTAAGATATCATTTTCATCTGAAATTTGGATCATGACTGTTAAACATTTGCTTCAAAGAGAATGCTTTGTTCTTTGAAATTAATAATAATTAAACACACACACACACACACACACACACAGGATAGCATCTGTGCAGGGATTTTTCCCCTCAATGTTATGAGCAATTATGAATCATGACCAAAGAGAGAGGCCTTGTAAATTATGAATATTCAGAAAACAATGAGGCATATTCTCCTGCTACAAAGCTAACACTGGAGTTAATGGAAGCACCATATGCCTAGGGGGAGATGTCATCAAGACAAACATGTAGTTCGTCAAAGTGACATTTAGATGAGTATAAGCAATATTAACCTAGTCATAAGCTCTTGTCAAGCTTAAATCTGACTTTAAAAGTAGCTATTTTAGGTTTATTTGTATATCTCTGTCTGGTGTAGTGAGTGACTTAAAGCCATCAAACTTTTGTAAAAGACAGTAACATTAGAGTATTCAGTAGTAAGATCTCTTCTCACCAACTGCTGAGTGCAAACCTTTATTTTTTGAAATGTCTTGACTGCTTTGACCCATCCTATTTTATTATGAAATTTTGGATAAAGTAAGCTGCTTTCGCCACTCAAGATACCGCTTCTGTTCTGTATAGACAAAGGTATTAGCAAAGAGAGACTTTGTGTAACAAGACAAGTATTCATTGTACGTAATCATCCCAGGCAGCATGAGACTCATGCAGCTGTCTTCCAGTTGGGGAACATGTACACTTCGGGGAGTAGAAAAAGAATTCCCAAGAGGTATGTAGGTTAGATAATTTTAAGAAAATCTTTTTACAGATCCTTATTATTAATTGGATGTATTCTTTCTGGGAATTGCTCTCCTTGAAAACACACCTTCCCCTGGGCATCATGCAGACTCTTCTTTCCCACTTTTCCTTCTACCATAGCCCTCTCCTATTTGACAAAAAAACTCTCCCTCATCTGTAATCTAGCTATAACATGTTGGCCCCAGGTTTTCAAAACCCTGAGCATCAAATGAAGGCCCAACCAGTTCATAGTTTTGATTCAGGCATATCTTAAGGCCTCTTAATCATCCCCTATCCCATCTATTTTATTAAGCAATACATTGCCAAAAAAATTTATTCTTTATGTTTAATGACTATTTGTCCCAATAAACAGTGTACATATTGTGTTCTATTAATGATAATTACTTATATTAAAAACATATTAAAAATAGAAAAATAATTATAGCTGAAGCATAAGAAAAATATTGAAGCTTAGAGTTACACTGTCACAGGAAACCAAAGGCATCTAAGTATTGTGACTTATGTATAAAACTTTTTGCAGAGAGGTATGATAGAGTATTCATAAATTGGTAAAAGACTTTCAGGCATAAGCATATTAGGATAAAATTCTGAGGGAAAAGAGGAATGAGATCATGATTTCAAGGAGAAAAGGAGATGATGTAAGTTTTCATAGCACTTGTTCATGTACATTTTATATGGATGATGGTAGGAATTGGTATGGATTATGGTAGGACACATTTAAAAGAATAACATTAAGAAAGTGATAAGACAACATGGGAAAAGACAAAACGGGAAAAAATTTTTGTGCATGATATATTTTATAAGGGACTAGTATCTAGAATATATAAAGAAGTACTCAACAATAGAAAGACAATAAAATTAATTAAAAATTGGCAAGGGATCTGAATAGATATTTCTCTAAAGAAGATATACAGATGGCCAATAAACATAAGAAAAGATGGCCAGCATCATTAGTCATCAGAGAATTGCAAGTCAAAAACCACAATAAGAGGGGTGCCTGGGTGACTCAATGTGTTAAAGCCTTTGCCTTCAGCTCAGGTCATGATGCCAGGGTCCTGGGATGAGCCCCACATGCATCGGGCTCCCTGCTCAGCAGGGAGCCTGCTTCCTCCTCTCTGCCTGCTTCTCTGCCTAGTTGTGATCTCTGTCTGTCAAATAAATAAATAAAACCTAAAAAAAAACCACAATAAGATACTACTTCACACACACTAGGATGACTAGAATAAAAAAGACAGACAATGACAAGTAAAGGTGAGGATTTGTGTGGTTCAGCAGCTTAGGAACATAGTCTGTAGTGTCTCAAATAAACATAGAGTTATGATGTGATCCAGTAACTCTACTCCTAGGTATATACTCAAGAGAAATAAAAACATGTCTACACAGAAACTTCTATACAAATGTTCAGAGCAGCATTACTCATAATAGCCCCAAAATGAGAACAATTCAAATGTCTGGTGAATGGATAAGTAAAATATGGTATCTCTATATGGTAGAATATTATTAATTAATAAAAAGGGATGAAACATTGGTAGTTGGAATGACACGAATGAACTTTGATAACGTTATGCTAAGAAGCCAGTCACAGAGGCCTACATATTGTATAAGTCCACTTAAATAGGTGGATGCCAAAATAGGTGACTCTGTGGAAACAGGAAGTAGATTGATGGTTGCCAGTGGCTGGATAGGAGGGCCTTGAGAGGACTGGAGATTGACAGCTAAGAAGTGTGGACTTTGTTTCTGTGGTCACGAAAATACTCAAAAGTGATTGTGTTGGTATTTCCACAACTTTGTGAATATACTAAAAGCCACGGAATTGATATACTTTAAATGAGTAAGTTGTATGGATGTGAATTATACCTCAGTAGAATTAAAGAGATACATAATCATTTTATTTTTAAAAGGTCAGTGTTGGCAATATGCCAGGAATGACATTCTTTGCATTCTTTAAATTCCTAATTTTTAATTTTTTAAAAAAGATTTTATTTACTTATTTGACAGAGAGAGAGAGAGAGAGCACAAGCAGACAGGGTGATAGGCAGAGAGGGAGGGAGAAGCAGGCTCCTGCTGAGCAGGGAGCCCAACGCAAGGCTCCGAGGCTCGATCGCAGGACTCTGGGATCATGGCCTGAGCTGAAGGCAGATGCTTAACTGACTGAGCCACCCAGGTGCCCTCCTTTAAATAAACTTATGATGAAGTGTTCCAGACGTAACCTTAAAAATTAAAAAAGTATGGGGTGCCTGGGTGGCTCAGTGGGTTGAGACTCTGCCTTTGGCTTAGGTCATGATCTCAGGGTCCTGGGATCTAGCCCTGCATTAGGCTCTCTGCTCAGCGGGGAGCCTGATTCCCCCTCTCTCTCTGCCTGCCTCTCTGCCTACTTGTGATCTCTGTCAAGTAAATAAATAAAATCTTTAAAAAAAAATTTGAAAAGTAGTGTAGAATATTTCTGCCATTTTAAGTATCAGTTTTTTGGTTATGTAATATTTCATTGAATTGATGCATACTGCTTTGCTCATTCTCCTCCTATATAAAGACTTTCTTATATTTTGGTTTTTTAATTAATGAAAATTTCTGTGACACTTTAGCTACTTTTATTTTTTATTTTTATTCTTTTTTCTTTTTGCTGCTTCCTGTGGAAACAATCCTAGCTGACTCTCAGGGATGAGCAGCTTGCTGAAATTTTTAATAGGTATTACCGTGCTACTTTTCTGCAGGGTTGAAGTAATTTTTGTCATTTAAAATGAAATTTTACTCTTGTGTTAAATTTATAATATTCCCTAGTGTAGTAAAAGTTGCTTTACATTGTATTTCCTTGACTAAATTGTTTTGAAAACTGTGTTTGTTTTGCATTATTAGCTCATGAATGATGAGCATTTTATTTATTCAGTGAGCACTCGTGCTCGCTTCGGCAGCACATATATTTATTCAGTGAGCACTTCCTGAATACCCACTCTCTGTCAGGCCTTGTGCCAGCTACTGGAGATACAAAGATGAGAAAGACTTGTTTAGCCTGTGCATTCAAAAAAATTTTGCATCTCATGGGGAAATAATTACAGTAGGTAAAATGAGGGCTTTATTCAAAGTATACAAAAAGTGCTTGAGGAGGAATTTGGGGGATGTACCAGGATAGGAGGCAAGGTGCTAAATGTGTGCAGCTTGGAAGATGAAGCAGCCTTTTCCTGGAGGAGAGATGAGGAGCAAAGAGAGGGCGTTCTGAGTAGAGTGGGCAAGGAGTCCCCAGAGGACTGGCTGACAAGTGGTCAGCTCCCTGGGGATTCCTGTTGATTCACTCATGCACACAGTTGCTGTTGATTTTAATATGCTTCCACTCTTTATATCCCATCAAATATTAATATAAATGTTAAGTTTTGTCATGTTTAAGGCAGATATTTAATTTTAGTCTGTTCTTTGACTTTTATTTTAGTTACTTTTCATCTTTTACATTCTCATCAATAGGATTATAATTACTTGTTTTGATGTGTACATAAGGAAATTTCTTAATTCATAAAATTGTAGATTTGGCTGATCCAGTAGTAGCACAGTCTTGTTTCTGAAAGTGGTTTTCCACTATGTGATGAGAAGAGTTGTGAAATGTACATGGAGCTGTATTTCCCCCACCCAAGCTCTTTTTTTGCCTGACCCCTTGCCATAGTACAGCCTGATAATATTCTGCCGGTGGAGTCAGGAAGCCACGAGACCATTTTCCCTTTACTTGCCCATCTTCTCAAGGTGGAGTGGCTTAATTATGTGACCCAAAGAGCAAACTGGCAGCATTATGCTGAAGGGGTCTTTGGTGGCAGTGAAGGGACAAACTTGTTCACTTCTCAACAGCCTGAGTTTTTTATTCTTTCAGCAATATAGTAGATACTAGGAAGGGAAAGAATAGAAATCAAGGGGAGGGGACTTGAATTATGACTAAATTATGTTCCCCCCGAACTCCTGTGCTGAAGCCTTAACCTGCAATGTGACTGTATTTGGAGATGGGGCCTTAACGGAAGTAGTTAAAGTTAAATGAGGCAAAAGGGAGGCTCTGATCTGATAGGGTTAGTGTTATCATTGGAAAGGACACTGGACAGCTTTCCATCTCTCCCTCTCTCCTTCCATTGTGAGGACGCAATGAGAAGCTGGTGGTCATCTGGAAGCCAGGAAGGGATCCCTCCCCTCCCTCACTAGAAACTGAATCTTGCCAGACTATAGTCTTGGACTTTCCATCTTTCAGAACTGTCGTTTAAGTCACCCAGTTTATGGTATTTTGTTATAGCAGCCGGACGGTCTAAGACAGGTGTAATGATAATAATGAAGACAATCATTGGCTGCTTGATATGTATTAATTTTGGATTTCTTTTCAGCAAAGTATGAGTTAAGTCATATTTTTATTTCCATTTTACAGGTGAGGAATCCGATGATTATTAAGTGACTTGTTTCAAGTCTCAGTTCTGGGAAGGGAATCTATAGATCCCTGTTTAGCTTATGTCCAATCTGAGGAAATAGCTCCGTGTAGTTCATTTACGAAGTGAGTGGGGAAAAAGACCCGACAATAACTACACGTGCAGATTACAAAGTGTTTCCTGCTCAAAGGAGCTTCGGAAACTTACATCTTTTTCTTGGCAGATGCACATTTAATACTCAAGTTTCAGAAATACTTCAGTAAAGAAGCTTGTTTAAATTTACCGTCATGTTTCTCAGGTCACTTCTCAGGGGCATCCCCGGTGATTTGCTGTGAAGCAACATCTCTTGGACACCCACTTGGGCATGCAGCCCGGAGTGGTCGTCAGATTCCTGCACTGACCACCAAAGGCTAGTTTAATTTATAATGTGCTCAAATGTTCACTGAACATAGATAGATACTTATTATAATTTATTGGATTAGAAAATGTAATGAGATTAGTTGGTTTGGGGTCTGACTCTTCATTTTCATTTCTGCTCAGGTTGTGGTCTTATGGGGCTGTATGCTCAGGGCAGGGTCTGCTTAAGATTCTTTCTCCCTCTGCCCCTCTTGCCTGCACTCTCTCTGCCCCTCAAATAAATAAGTCTTTAAAAAAATGTAATGATTCATGGTACTTCAAAACATTCAGTTCAATTTAACTTTTTAATTTTTGCATAAAGATTAGGCCAAAAACTCCGGGTAGATAGTTAGGAACTTTAGGCCTCTTACCTCTAAGAAAAGAAAGTAGATTCCTTTATAAAAATGAGCTCCTTTGATTTTAGTGAGTACCTGTCATGTGGCAGGCATTTTATAGGAAAGAATGAAGGTCCCAAGCTCATGAAATTTACATTGTACAGAGTTGTGGAGATTAGAGGTTACATGTGTCCTTTTCAACATGTTTATATATATCCCTACAAATTGTTATAGTTGGAAGGTTTTCTACACATTATTACTTTGGGCACTTGGCCTTTTTTTCTTGATAAGTAAGTCCTTACTAGTGTTTTGACTATGGAAACTCAATTTTGGGTCCTTACTTTTTACAGTGTATCAGTCTATAAATAAAGCTTATATCTAATTATTAAAAGAACTATTTCCCTTTTCAACAACCTTAAGATGATTTAAAATCTCTAAAAGAGACTGGTTAGACTGATTCTACAGTCTGCCCTTTCCCCCCTTCTTTTTTTCCTGTGACTCAATAGGAGCTTTAAAATTCTAGACATTTGCCAGGTATGAACTGAGAAGGGATCTAAACATCTGGGTGAAAGTGTTGGCAAGATTGTTTAGGGGTTTTCTATCTAGTCTCATGAGAGCATTGCTACAATAATCTATTAGGAAAATTCTGGGTATTTTCTTCCTTCTTAAATAGGTCATAATACGTATTTATCACTTAAATGAATGTTTTTAGATAGCTATAGTTTAGTTAGATGAACAAAAGTGCCCTCACCTGTTAGCAAACACAAGCCCATTTGAAGACGTAAAGTTCTCATCTTTAACATATTGGCCCAAAGAGAAAAAGGATGTTCCTTTTAGAAGCATGTTGTCCTACATCAATTTCCCTCTGTGTCGCACACACTGAGAATAATTAACAGCTACTTACTAGACTTCTTTCAAGCAGATCACTGATCTGGGAAGTGGTCACTTAGTCTCAGAAAGAGTTCGGTCACTGGAGAAGAAAATCGCATCTGACATTTATGGGTGGAGGCAGTGGGCAGGAACAGCCTGCTTTTTGACAGCAGTTGTGTGCTCTGATGACTCCCACCAGTTTAAGTGAGATGAATGCTGACTTCTCTTTTATTTCTTTAACCTTGCCACTCTTCGCCTGAGCATTCAAAGAAAGGCAATTCTCTCACAGTTCATGAGTCGCAAAACTCAGAGTGGGAGATGTTCATCTTGTGGATGCCCCTAATCCTTGAGTTAGTGGTTTGCATTAAGATGGCAGAAGAGCTTTCATCCCCCTAATTAGTGGGAGGCATGCTGACAGTGTGAAGGACCTTTGTACTCCTGGAGATGATTTTTAACGGTTGAATGTACATGGGAGTGCCTTAAGCCCAAAGGCAGACGCTGGCTGTTTTGAACTACGTTATAAAATTAGTTGAAAAATAACTATAACTTAAACCTCTATTTTTTTTTCTTTTCTATTCTTTTTTCATGGTAAGCTCTTCCCCTTACTTAAAAATTAGAAATACAGGGGCACCTGGGTGGCTCAGTGGGTTAGAGCCTCTGCCTTCGGCTCAGGTCATGGTCCCAGGGTCCTGGGATCCAGCCCTGCATCGGGCTCTCTGCTCAGCAGGGAGCCTGCTTCCCTCTCTCTCTCTCTCTGCCTGCCTCTCTGCCTACTTGTGATCTCTGTCTGTCAAATAAATAAATAAAATCTTAAAAAAAATTAGAAATACATGCATGCAGTACAAAAGAGCAGTCAGTAAAATGTTTTTCTCCTCCCAAGTCCCTAGGACTCCCCAGAGACAACTATGAACAGCATTTTTAAAAACTCCTTTCTGACACTTTCTAGGCTTATCTGCCCTCCTTCCTTTTTATACTACTGGGGCATATCTTGTTTTTCTTCCCAACAGTATCTTTTGGTGGTGTTTCTTATGAGCTCATACATAGCTCCAACTCATTTTGTTTATAGGTGGTGTGCTATTCATTGTATTGTTGCATTACGATTTATTTACCCATTTTTAAAATTGATGAACATTTAGGTCATTTATAGAATTTTATCCTGACAAACAGAGGTAACTGGATAGTTTGGTTCACAAATGGAAGTGCTGAGTCATGTAGGCTATGTATAGTTGAAGGTTTAATATATATTGCCAAGTTACCTTTAAAGAGTGTGCACGGATCCACACTCCCACCCGTAATACCTGTGTTTCCACCCTTTACCCTGATGTGTTTCCTGAAACTTGCAGATTTTTCCAGCCTGGCCCATGAAAATTAGTGCTTTACTAGTTGTTTTAAATTTGCATTACTTTAATTATTAGTTGGGCTGAGCATCATAAGTTTATAAGCTATTTTAATTCTCTCTCTCTCTCTTTGTCCTGTGAACTCCCGGCTACTTTCAGGACTTAGTTATCCTCGGTGATTACTGCACAGTTTAGCGGGGGGACACCGAGAGACTTTGTCTTAGAACCTTCTTAGTGTTACTGGAAACCTTGGAGGTCATGTAGTTCTACCTCCCCATGGGTATAAAAAATTTTTTGTAATCTTTGATCATCTGCTTGAATGCTTCCAGTATTAAGGGGGCTTAAAACCTCATGGGCATCTAATTCCTCTGCTGGCTTTGTTTGACAGAAAATTCAAGATATGTTAAAAGAGTAGTGGAATAGAGAGGGTGGGAGCAGCTGGACTCTTTAAATAAACCACATTAATGAGGTTAGAAGATTCCTTCAGGCCCAATCAGGGGACCAGGAGCCATGTATGTTAAATGAGTCTTGTCCATTTGACTAAGGAAGGAGAGAATATAACCAGGGAGGGCTTTTGAGAGTATGTATGTTATCACTGAATAATAAGTTATCTGTAAACATATGCCTTAAAACAATAATAAACATCTGTCAGATGTTTATTTAGAGTTAATTAAGGTTTAATTAGAGTAAACTAGAGTTTCTGTTGGTCAGGAATTTGGGAGCAACCTATCTGGGTGGTTCTGGCTGTGGGTGTCTCGGAGGTTGTAGTCAAGATGTTGGCTGGAGCTGTGGTCCTCTGAGGGCCTGACTGGCCCAAAGGGTGTGCTTGCACCGTGGCTCCCTCACGTGGTTGTCGGCAGAATGACTCTACTCCTTGCCGCATGAACATCTCTGTAGAGCTAGAGAGGCTGTTTCCAGGTTCAGGCAACTGGCTTCTCCCAGAATGAGTAATGAAAGAGAAAGCAAGATGGAAGCTGTAGCGTCTTTTATGACCTCAGAAGTCACGCACGGTCATTTCTGTAATATCCTATTGGGTATACAGATCAGCTCTGTTCAGCGTGGGAGGGGATAACACAATAGTGTGAATACTAGGAGGCAGGGATCACTGGGGGCTTTCTTGGAGAGCAGCTACCCTCTGGCCCCCAAAGATTCATGTCTCTCTTACCTGCAGAACAAAATAAATACAGTTACTTCTCTCAGAGGCCCCAACTCTCATTGTATCAGAGAATTACGAGATATTTAAAGAGATTTTAGACATGCTAGGAATCTATGAAGGATTTTTCTTTGTTGGAAGAAGTTGTTGTATTTGGGCAGTGTTCTCCGTTATAACAGTATTTCTGTATGCATTTTCCTATGAAAAGTCTGGCCCAAATAAATAGGAAATAGGTTTATAATCCTGGCAGAGGAAAGGAGTCCTAGTGAAATATTCCAACTTATTTTTAGTCAAAAAACCTTCATGACATTAACTAATTCTCAAAAATCAGGGTTAGGTTCTTGGAAAAACCCATATCAGGGAGTTCTCAGTCAAGGAACTTAAAATGGAATAGGGAAAATATGGATATCAAACTGTGCTGGCTATTTATTTGTGTTTTCAGCTTCAAGCCCACCATCTCCTACTTTGTTTTGTAAGGCTGCAAAGTCCACTTCCCAGATTCCCTTGCCAGCTGGATTCCTGTTGGTTTCTGGCAGTAGGAGACACTGGTAGGAAGATTGAAATGGAGGAGGAAGGCAGAGGAAGGATTTTGCTGTTTTCAGCTCCTGTCAGCCTTTCTCCTGTGGCCAGCTATAGCTCAAGTCTGTAGTTTCTTTCAGAATTTTTTTTTTTTAAAGATTTTATTTATTTATTTGACAGACAGAGATCACAAGTAGGCAGAGAGGCAGGCAGGCAGAGAGAGATGAGGAAGCAGGCTCCCTTCCCTGGTGAGCAGAGAGCCCGATGCGGGACTCGATCCCAGGACTCTGGGATCATGACCTGAGCCGAAGGCAGAGGCTTTAAACCACTGAGCCACCCAGGCGCCCTCTTTCAGAAATTTTGACATCAGCTTTGCCATGGCCCCTAACCCAGGTCCGAGGGTCAGTTACGCTGTTGTGTATCCTGTTTCCTCCACCGTTCTTGCAGTCTCTTACCAGCCCCTCCTTGGGGCACATGGGATCTGGTAACTCCATATCTTCCCTTCTACTTCTTCAGTCCCAAGGTTGTAGGTGCTTCTAGCAGTTACTAATATTGAGGTTATCTCTGTGTTTGTTTTATTCGTCCAGTCTCCCAAAACTTATGTAATCACTTTCTTCTGTTAAACCTTTGCCGTTTAAAATACCTAATGTCTCAGATTTCTGCATTCCCACTGACTAAAAGTTCCTCAGGTTTCTGGATTCATCATCCTCTTAATTACTATGTCCTATTCACGGTTAAGTTTTCTTTCTTGCAAGGTCATAGCTAGAGGCCACTGTTCTTCATCTGTTCTTTGTCCAAATGTTTGGTGCTTTTCTGATTTTTAGTGCTCATAGTTGTTGACTTCATTTTATGAATTTGTACTCATGAATAAGCCTCCAGGAAGCCTACTTCCTTGTTTCCATAGTGGTCTTAGAGGTGCAAGTTATCTGAGATGCCTAAGTAGTTTCCTTCAGTCTACTTAAAACCAGTACTTTATTCATTCATTCCCAGAACAAGGGAGTATATCCCCTCTCCTTGACTCTACCTGGTTTTCCTGAGCACCTGCATTTTGAGGCTCTGTCCTCCTAGATACTGCCCACTAGTGGGCAGCTGGGGACCTGCCTTTATTTTCCCTCTTTCTGGAGACTCCTGCTCTGCTATCTGCTTTCTTTCCCTTCTCCCAACTCCAGTTTTCTCTTTTTCTTATTATTCCCAGTGGGAATGCTTTGTATTATGTACATATTAAAATTTGAAGCACTTGCTGAAAAGGTGTATCTGCTGAATTACTTGAATTTTATATAAGGAGAATTTTTTTTGCATGAGGAAGCATAATTATATTAATGTATGAAAAAAGTGAGCATTTTCTAGACCAGAGGAAAACAGCTACTCATTTCATTAGTGATACTTCTGTTCTGCAGGTGAATAAATTCATTAAGCCTTTATACCTTTACTAGAGGGGTTTTGTAGGGTTTTGTCATTGTTGATTTTTAGTAAATATTTATCTTGCTGCCCTGTTTACACAGTGCTTTATCAAGTAGGTGCATTGGGGATAGCAAAGGAATAAAATGACCCAACTCTGGCCTGTCTTCAAAGACTATCCTGTGTACCTGGGGACATAGAACACATATACTGAATGGCTGTGGGACAAAATAAGTGTGAGATGTTGTGATAGAAACTGTACTTAAGTGCGTGCAGTGGGGCATCATTACTGTAAGATGCTTCCAGTGTACAGGCACTAAGCATTTTATGTTGTCTCATTTAATCCTTACAACTCTTAGGTAGTTCCTCTACCGAGTCCTCTTTTGCAAGTGGTGAATCTGAGACTCAGAGGTCTGAGGCTACACACCTACAGAGTGTGAGTCTAAAGACTCCAATGAGTAGAGGGGAAGGTTGTGTGTACTTGTGTTGTGCTTGTGTGCATGTGTTCTGTGATGTACCAGGTATGCTTTGTTTACTCCCCTGGGTCCCTTCTCCATTCTTCTTCCCCCCCTTTTTTTTTTTTTTAAGATTTTATTTATTTATTTGACAGAGATCACAAGTAGGCAGAGAGGCAGGCAGAGTGAGAGGGGGGAAGTAGGCTCTCCACTGAGCAGAGAGCCCGATGTGGGGCTCGATCCCAGGACCCTGGGATCATGACCTGAGCTGAAGGCAGAGGCTTTAATCCACTGAGCCACCCAGGCTCCCCTCCCTTCTCCATTCTTCTCCAGACTGCTTTGTGCCCTGGGTGGCTGACCTGTGTGGATTATACCAGTGAACACCCTTGCGCTTTGGGGTTTCCAGACAGATTTGACCAGTGGAGAGACCCCGTGGGAGAACACTGGAGATCTGAGGGTAGATAGAGAGTGATTCGGGGTGTTTGGTCCTCCAGCTCTTCTCTGCTAAGTCTTGGCCTGTTGGCCCCGTAGCACTACCTGCCTCCTACAGTCCACCCGCGGTCTCCTCTCTGTCTTTCTCTCTGAATTCCAGATATCAGCTCTCCCCTTGACCCTTGTAGCACAGAGGGGGTAAGGATTACCCCTTTAGTAGCACTAATCCTACCCCTGACTTTATTTTACTTTAAAAAAAAGTATTTATTAGAACAAGTGCACGCCCATGAGAGAGCACATGTGTGAGACGGCCCACCTGGGAGAGGTGGAGGGAGAGGGAGAAGCAGGTTCTCTGCTGAACAGGGAGCCTGATGCGGGGCTCCATCCTAGGACCCTGGGAGCATGACCTGAGCCGAAGGCAGATGCTTAACCCACCCAGCCACCGAGGTGCCTCCTGTCCCTGATTTTGAAAGTTATTTCTTGATCAAACTCAATTTGAATGTATTACACCCAGTTTGAGTGTATCTTGTGTTTCCTGTTGAGACAGGATGGGAGGAAATACTTGTAAGGCATTCCTCCCTTCCCCACCTTCCTTCCTTCCATCCCCACAGTCTCTTCTGCAGAGAGGATAAGAAATAGCTAAGACATGGTCTCTGCTCTCAGGGAATAGAGTATAGGTCAAAATTTGACTAATAATAACAAATGAAATGTACTCGAGAAGCCAGGTGGCTGAAGAGAGAAGTGCACATGGAATGGTTGGATTACTCAATGTGAAATGTAGTTGGCAATTCATAGATCTGTTGCTTATTCTTTCTTCTTGTACATTAGCTTTGTCCACAGAAGTTTGAAAAGCTAATCTTTATTAATAAAACAACATCAAGGAGGGTATAGAGTCTTTTTAAAAAAGTAAATAACCTGAAGTGTGGTTTTCAGAACTCATTATATTCACTAAAAAGGTAAACTCACTGTAAGTGTTGTCAGTCAAATACAGTTTTCTACATGTGTCCCTGGATTTAAGATGCCTGTGAAGTTTTGGAAGGGCTACCAGTTGTTGTTGCTGTTTTTGTTTTAAACTCCTAGACTGTTCCTTACAACAAGTTTAGGAATACAGAAAAACTGAACAGAAATTAGTTCTCATATCAACTCACAACTCTCTCTTTTCACCCTCCCAGTTTCCCCTGTTATTAATATCTTCCATTAGTGTAGGGCATTTGTTAAAATTGATGAGCCAATATTAATTCAGTATTATTAACTGAAGTCTGTAGTTTACATTAGGGTTCACTGTGTTGTCCACTCTGTGGGTTTTGACAAATGTATAATGATACGTATCCACTGTTATAGCATCAAGCAGAATAGTTTCGTTGCCTTAAAAAGTCCTCTGTGGTTTACCTGTTCATCCCCTCGCCCCTTCCCCTGAATGCCAACTATTCATCTTTTTACTGTCTTCATAGGTTTGCCTTTTCTAGAATCTTAAATGAGTTTGAGTCATACAGTATGTAGTCTTTTCAGATCAGCTGCTTTTACTTAGCAATATGCATTTAAGGTTTCTTCTTATATTTTTGTGGCCTTGATAGCTCATTTCTTTTTATTGCTGTATAATATTCCTCCACCTGGATGTACCATGGTTTGTTTAACCATTGACTTGCTGAAGGGCATCTTGGTTGCTTCCAGATGTTGGCAAGTACGAATAAAGCTGCTAATAAACATTTGTGTGCCGGTTTTTGGGTGGACGTAAGTTTTGAAGTGGTGGTCCCAGGATTTAAGAGGTAAGTGGAGATTGGGAGGGTCTATCAGGTTTTGGGTTTTTTTTTTTGTAAATAGCTAGGAAAAATATGATTTTTGTCTCTGCCCATGTTCAGTTCTCGTCCTATTACAATGGTGTGGCTGATAAGGCGAGGACATAGCATCAAAAGACAATACAGGAAAAGGAAGTATTTCTTGAGTAAGCTACCCGTTCTCTGATGTGAAGTCCAGTCTCTAACCCTGAAAGGGGTTTTTTTTGAACTAGTGTCAGACCCAAGGGCAGATACTGGCTTTGTTGCCAGACACACTGAGGCTGAATTAATCACCTAATTAATCACATAGTTTTATGGAGAACCTGAGAATTAGAGTTGAAATACAAAGTGAATACCCGATCTACTAAATCAAGTAGAAAATACTTAACTGTTTTGTGATTTTATATGAACAATTTACTCAGGGACTTTGATTTCAAATTGAGGGAAGTAAACACATTACAAATGCATATCTCGTGTATGGACACATCTTTGGGATGTTAATGTGGCTCTTCCTTGCTCTTGATTAAGCAAAGAGCCATTCTTTCAGGACTTCCTGTGGCCACCAATAATTCTGCCAAGGGGTCCCACATCTTGGGAATCTGCCAGCCTTTCTTCTGAGGCTTTGACTCATGCTGAAACCCCCTCAGGGTTTCCAGTGGTCTGTTTAAATCTACTGGTTCAGTGTACGTGGGTGCTGAGCCAGAATATATAAATCCCCATCTCGAAACTCCTGAGTGGTGTAACTTCAAGAAAATCACTTCAACTTTTTTGTGTTTTAGGGAGTACCAAGCCTGTCTCTGCTGCCCGGGGATATTATAAAGGTGGATTAGCCCATGTTTTTAAAGCACTTAAAGCTTCCCAGGGGAAAGTGCCTTGCAACTTGCAGGCACAATTACTGGCTCTATTCCAGCTGGAATAAGGCAGACAGAGTACACTCACTTTAAAGCCAAATGCTCGCCCTTTTCTTTTGAGGGCTCCATTTAGCTCCCTCATGGAGGTAATGTATCTTGTATGTGAAAGTATTTGAGTTGCAGTGAGGAATATTTTAATTATTATTCAATATTCCATCATAGATTTGGACTCATCATTTTGTATCCGAACCTAAAGACAGCACGCACAGTGGCCCAGAATCTTCCTTAACTTAAATGAAAGTGGACAGGTGCTTCTCCTTCATGTTTCTGAAGAGCACTTAGGCTAAACTTTTTGATCCGGTTTTTCCTGTTTCATGGAACTGTTCCAGTCTGCAACATTCTGCATGAAGTTCAAAGCATCCGGTGTGATAATAAAAGTGAGAAACATTAAGGAATGGCTTTCTAATTTTCTACAATTATTAATAAAAATCATAACCAAGAAGATGGTTTATATTTATAAAATATTTGTTTTGGTTTCATAGGAAATTAATGGCAAAAATATCACAACATTTCACTGCTCTTGGAGATTTAAATTTCAGCCTCCTGTGTTGACACCAACAGATAACGTGGGAATTGGAAATAGCTGCAGAGAAAGATATTTTCAAAAAAATAATTTTATGGAGGAGAAATTGATGTTACAGACATTTGGTGGATTACAAAGATCACTGTTGCTCATTTACCGAATTCCTTCTCTCTTTCTTTCCATAGTAGTAAACCCTCATACTTCTACACTTTGGATGGGCTCATTTGACAGCCTGGACCGTTCACTGGGATAAGGACTTTGGTTGCAGTTTGAGTGGGTTTTGTTCTTCTAGTTTGAAATATATTTGGCAAATTTTTCAGTGACTTGATTTTTCCCTCCATTTTATTACTGTCATGACAGAACTTTTGGTAGTTGATGCTAGCAGTTCATTCGTTTGTTCCTTCCTTTCTTTCATTTTATCCACTCATTTGACACAGAGAGAGAGAGAGCACAAGCAAGGGGAGTGGCAGAGGGAGAGGGAGAAGCAGACTCCCCGCTGGAGCCCGATGCGGGGCTCAGTCCTGGGACCCTGGGATCATGACCTGATTTGAAGGCAGATGCTTCACCGACTGAGCCACCCAGGTGTCTCTGTGCTAGCAGTTTCTTAAGTCCCATGTAAAAGTTCAAAGCTAGATGTAAAGTTTAACATGATGGTTCATTTGTGTATCTTTAGGTCTTTAGTTAAGGGATGGTAGAAATGCTCTAGATCTACAGAAATTCATTTTTTGGTATTTTTCTGGATCTGCTCTGTCCAGTACTGTAGTCACTACACATTAGTGATTATTCAGCATGTCAAATGTGGCTTATGGGACTGAGAAACTGAATTCTTAATTTTAATTGATTTAAATTGCTGTATTGGACAGTGTAGCCCAAGTGAATCGTTGGGCTACTAAAGTCTTGCCTTAGATTTTTTTTTTTTTTTTTTAAAGATTTTATTTATTTATTTGAGAGAGAGGCAGTGAGAGAGCATGAGCGAGGAGAAGGTCAGAGGAAGAAGCAGACTCCCCGTGGAGCTGGGAGCCTGATGCAGGACTCGATCCCGGGTCTCCGGGATCATGACCTGAGCCGAAGGCAGTCATCCAACCAACTGAGCCATCCAGGCGTCCCCTTGCCTTAGATTTTATCTAACATCCTGGCAGATGCAGCAAAAACAGCGAAAATAAAAATTGATTCATCTGTTTACTTTGTGTTAGAGATTTCATTGGATATTTAATTTTTTATGTTTTATAACAACTCCATGAGCTCCTGTTTTACTTGGAGGGATCCAAGGCCCAGGGAGCCTAAGTAACTCAGCTGAGGTCATAGAGTTAGTCCACATTTGCTCTTTCTGTTTTATCATAGGATATAGTTTTGGTTCAAATTGTGACATCAGTTTTTTTGTGGAACACCTCTCAGTTTGGGTTTGTCTGATGTTTTCTTCTGATTATATCAAAGTTTTATAGTATTTTCATCACCCTAAATGAAATCCCATATCCCTTAGCAGTCTTCTGTAGCTCCTAGCAACCATGAACCTACTTTCTTTCTCCACAAATTTCCCTATCCTGAAGGTTTCACATAAATGTAACCATATAGTACAATATGGTCTTTGTGATTGGCTTCTTTTCTTTAACATAGTGTTTTCAGGGTTCATCCTCGTGGAAGTATCCATCAGTACTTCATTCTTTTCTATGGTTTAATAATAGTACATTGCATGGATATACCACATTTTGTTTATTCACTCATTAGTTGGTGGAGACTTGGGCCATTAACTCATTTTTGGTTATTATGAATAATCCTCCTGTAAATATTCATGTATAAGCTTTGGAGGGGACATGTGGTTTCATTTTGCTTGGGTGTGTACCTAGGAGTGATTGCTGGGTCCTGTGGTTACTCTATGTTTAGCATTTCTGAGGCAGGGGTGCTTATTTTTTGATAAATGTGTTTAGTTTTCTATTTTTTCTTGTGGTTTCCATTCACTAATGAATTAGGGTTGCAGTGAAGTGTAGATTCAAGACAGCAGTAATAGTGGATCTGTACCCTCCTTCAGTACCACACAAAACATTTTTGAAAAAAATAATTAGTTCTTGTTTTTACATTCCTGCACGTATGTTTGGGATTAAAAAATGGATGATATTCTTCCTCTTATATCTTTCTTATACTTTTGTTTGGAATATATATGTGTGTGTATATATATATATGTGTGTGTGTGTGTGTGTGTGTGTAGATATATATATATATATTTCTGTAAATAGTATTCCCAGTGTAATGTGGATAGTAGGGGTCTACAGATTGTTGGTAGACTATCAGTTGAAATAAGAATTTGTACTTCTGAATAAGTATTCAGGATAGCTGTGGGGAAAATTTATGAACTTGCGACAGGGCAGTCTCTTTTGGTTTACGGCACTTTTCTAGACCTTACTATGTTCAGACCCTAAAGATTGGACTACATGCCTCCCTGCTGATCTGTCTGCAAGAAACAGCAGAATTTTAAGGCAATATGGTTTTTTTTGTCGTTGCTCGATAAATAGATGTTTCTTGCTGAGATGAAAGAAGTCTGAAACTACTTCTTAAAAGTACACATGGTTTAACTCTGCAAATGTTGCCAGAAATGATGTTATCAAAATAAGGTTATGATGTATTTTGGCCTCTAAGAATATAACTCTGAATTATAGCACAGTTGATCTAAAAAGAAAGAAAAAGTCCTGAGATAAAGATCCCCACACTTGTGATATTTTCCTAATTTCCCGTTTTATCCAGATATTTCCTATTGTATATTTTTGGTGCTAGGTGCTAAGAAGCTCTTAAAAGTATATGTATTGTTTTTGTCTTTAAGGAGCTTATGCAAATAATGATATAAAGCAGAAATGAAGAAATGATTCCAAGAAGGATACATGGATATGTGGGAAGGTTTCAAGTGGTTCAGAAAGAACTGAGCAGTGTGGAGTCCTCAGATGGGATGGAATTCTGGAGCTTGGGTCTGTGCGTGTGTATGTTTAGTAAACCTTCTGGGTTGACTCCCCGCTCCCTGCCCCAACAAAGACTTTTTGTTTGGTGTTAGGTTTACGGTAAAATTGAGAGGAATGTACCGAGAGTTCCCATGTACCCTCTGCCCTTACATATCATAGATGGCCTCTTCTGTTATCAATATCATTTTTCACCAGAGATGAACCTTTGATTGACTCCTTATAGTAAAATTACAACCATATTAACTTGGACTCCACTAATTGGGAACTTTTTGTGAAATATTGGGTAAAGGTTGAGCTTTCACAGATTATTCCAAGAAATTAATAGCATCAGTGACAAAAAGTAAATTAATGGCATCAATGACATAAAGTATATGTTCTCCTGTTTAGGAGAAGAGAATGGCTCAAAGTACTTTTGTAATGGAGGAGCCATGCATAAATAAACATTCCAGCAGCATTTACTGAGTAATAGAATGATGAGAAAGAATAGTGTGATGGCCAAGAGCATAGATTCTAGTATGAGACTCCCTAGATTCAAATATTGGCTCTATTATTTACTAGCTCAGTGTCTCAGGCAATTTACATTAACTCCTCTAAGCTTCAGTTTCTTCTTCTGTAATGTGGGAATAATAATCTTGCCTTCCTCATAGGCATTGCTTTGATGATTGAATGTATTAGTACACATGACATACTTAGATCCATGCTTGGTACCTGATAAGCATCCACTAAGTGATAACTTAATGTGTTCCTAGCACTGTGCTGAGTGCAGTGGAGAGATAGAAGGGAATTTCTGGTGTCAAAAATCGTACAGACTAGCAGGTAAAATAACACATATTGATATATAATATACAACTTCACTATAATATAATTCAGGTAAGTGTATATTTTCTTTCTGATTTGGGATTTAAAACCTGTAATCAATTTAATGGACTTTGAAAGACCTAGCTCAAATCTTTTCAGATAACGGGAAAACAGCCATTCATATAACATGCTCTGCTGTTAAGACTTTCATAAGTCTGAATGACCTTCCCTAATTGGGTTGATTTAGTGAAATTCGACTAAGCCCGTTGGGGAAATGCACACTAACTTTCACCTTCATTTATCTGGTACATGTATCAGTTAGGAGGAAATGCTCCTGTTTCTTGAATATTTTCTTATAGCCCAGCTGCAAAACATTGGCTCTTGAGCCTAAGTAGGTAGATACTGGCAAAACCATGGAGTGAAGCCCCTGCGTGAGATGCTCTCAGCCATACCACCTGGCACCTAGAGACCGAACTGATGTTGGTTACTGGGCCATTTCCCAATGATTCCTGAGAAATGTTAGGACACAGGCAAGTTGAAGTCTGTGTCTGCTACAGGAGTCCTGCAGAAGCTTTTCAGAGGCTGAGATTTGCCCTTTGAGGTCTACTCAAGCTGAAATAAAGAACTAAAATACTTCTGTGCAATTTCTGTTGGCAAAAGATGCTTGTGGCTACTGCGGCTCCTTTTTTAGCTTTGTTGTTATTTTAAAAGTGTGCTGAGGGCAGCTGTAGTGCACAACTCCAAGGGACAGTACTGGTGGATGGTTTATATAAAGTGTGCCCCTGGAATTGTGCAGTACGTGGCCTTTGCAGCTACACACGGAGGGCCTGGTGCAGCATTTGGCTTCGTCTTATCCTTAGAACCTGTTGTGACAAGTTGTTTGGAATGTGTGCTAGTCTTAGGAGTGAAATTGGGCCTCTAACTGGGTAAGGTCTTGAACTCTAAATACTCAGATAACCCTGTATTTAACCGCATGCCTTCTCTGTCCAGGGGCATTAACCCAAACTTCAGGATTATTACCCAGGTTAGTATGACATGCCTTAGGCTTCTGGTGACTGGTTTATCAAGGATTTCTAGCCCTTCCTTGTGTGCTGGGACCACGAAGCATTCTTCACTTTGAAGCCTGATTTTAGTTACTATAGCCATGGCTGCTGGGATAGAATCTTCTGTTGTCACGTGAAGGTCTGGGTGGGTTATAAACGTACCAATGCTTGTGTGCAGGAGACTGCTCGATCTCTTACTGCAAGACGGGCCTCCAGCTGCTCTGGGGGGGGGGGGTGTCTTGGGGTCTGGAGCAACTTCGCCAGCTGCCCTAGGAGTCAGCAAAGCCCTTTCCTGCATTACAATAGGATTAAATATGCTCTTTGCTAGAGCTGTGTCTGGCAAGAGTCTTAGACCACTTCCAGGAAAGAAAAACACAATTATATTTCACAAAGGAGTAAGAAAAGTTGGCCCTGATCTCCATGAGGTCACTTTACTTCATACAAGAGGTTTGTGCTTTTCATTTTAACCAACTATGTCAGTGCTTTGAGGAAGACAAATCAAACTTGTGATTCTAAGTTAGGGAAATTGGAAAAATAACCAGTAACTTTGGGGTGATTGGAACCAGGGTGATGTATTTTGCTCATTTAGGTTATTACTAATTTATATTTACTACTCAACAAATGGGATCACTGTTCTTATCCAGATTTTTAAGTTTTACATGTTTGGTAGCTAGGAGTATTGGTATAAAGTAAGCTGCTGATTTAAACCACAGACATCTAGAACTGGAAGAAATTCTGATATCATTTATCACAAGCTGCTCATTTTACAGTTGTCCAAGCTGAGACTCTGAGAAGCTAAGTAACTCGTGCAAAGTGACCAGCCGATGGGTAGTAGAATCTGACCAGCACCGAGCAAGGAGGCCATGCTGTGCTGGCAAGACACGAGTCATGCTCCCTATGACAGGCGCCCCTGGAGAAGCCAGAGACTGGCCTGGGCAGTTACAGAATCCCTCTGTGCACCTGAGGTGATTCTCATGTCAACACTTGATTTGAACAGTATGGCGCAGTGGTTATAAAAGACCCCCAGGATCTACTGCAAGAGTGAGCCTGCTGTTGCTTAGCTTCTCTGTGCCTCAGCTTCCCAGACAGTAAAATCGCATTTACTCCACATGCAAACTCAAGGATGCTATGAGCCAATACTCACAAAGTGCTTACTACAGTGTTTGGACCATAGTAGGTACTATGCAGCCATGAGCTATTAGTTAGGGTCATGTATTGGAAGTTGCCTTCTAATTTCCTAAAGCCCAAGTGTAGGAGAGGAAGTATGTCTAGAGAGGTGATTTAAACAGTCATCTTGTGATTTTGCTTGTGAGTTTGAAAAACGGAGCAACTTTGGCACCAAGTGATCATGGTTTGAATCTGGGCTCCGCTGCTTTCAGCTATTTGACCAGCTTCAGCTTTTGCCACAGTTCATCTGGGTTACCTCCCAGCTGAACACCCGCCAGCATCTTCATCTATCCTTTTTTCAATCACTGTTTTTCATTTCAGCACCTCTGTGTCAATGCTTTCTGCTGCTGCTTTTTTTTTTTTTTAAGATTTTATTTATTTCTTTGAGAGAGACCAAGAGCCAAGGGGCAGAGGCAGAGGGATAAGCAGGCTCTCTACTGAGCAAGTAGCCCCATGTGGGGCTCGATCCCAGGACCCTGGGATCGTGACTGGATTTGAAGGCAGCCGCTTAACTGAGCCACCCAGGTGCCCCTAATGCTTTCTGCTTCTGATCTCTGAAGAAAATCTATTGTTCTTTTTGTTTGTTGTTGTAACATAAGAAACTAGAGTTATTCCCAGTCTTTGAATTTTTATTAGCCAAATTTCTGCTTAAGATTTTTGGTCATACTCTTCTATTCAGAGTCTCTCTGTAAAAATTCATTACAACCTTCAGTCACCCTTAATGAAAAGCAAAACAAATTTCTGTCATTTTCATGGTTCAAGAGCTCCTAGATAATGCTTTCTTTTATAGACCTTTTCTCTGAGGAATAGAAATTACTTTTTTTTTTTTAAGTTTTATTTATTTGAGAGAGAGAGAGAGAGAGAATCATGATCAACAGGGACAGAGGGAGAGGGAGAGAGAATCTCAAGATTCCATGCAGAGCTCGGAGCCTGATGCAGGGATTCATCTCAGGACCCTGAGATCATGCTGTGAGCTGAAACCGAGAGTCAGACACTTAGCTGGCTGTGCCACTCAGGCGTCCCAGGATAGAAATTGCTTTTAAGGAAATATTTAGTTTTTAGATTCTGAAGCCGGTGGAAATTGTTTACAGTATCCATCTGGAGGGCTTTAAAATATATTTTCTAATATGTTTTTTGTAACACATCTTTTTATGTCTCACATTTGGTGTAAAAACTTTCTAAATGCATTTTTTCTCTGTTGCTTAAAATTGTGTTGTTAATAGTATTTAAAGAGCATTCATTCATTCATTTTGCATTATGGCAGGTGGTGTGCTAGGTTCTGAGAACATAGTGAATGACACAAATTTGGCTTTAGCCCTCAAGTAGTTTATAATGTAGTGGAAAGTAGGAAAAAAACTGGTCTTCAAATGGGTAAGGAAGGGTTAAAGTCAACAGAAGTCTCTTAACTGTACTAGTTCTGAACCAATGAGTATTAAAGGAAGAACTGTTCAAGAGGGGATGAGCTGTGAAGATAGGTCAAGATGCATGTATTTTCCCCTGTATGATTGTTTACTTTTGCAAGGACTATAGCAGTTTATTTCTCCATACTTTATGTGGCACAGAACTCAAAGGATCTTAGATATTTTTCTGTAACCATGTGAATCTGTGACAGATTCATCCCCATTGGAGCACTGTGTTTGAACTTCATTGTGTAGCAAAGCAAGGGACGGGAAGACGCACACAGACCACAAGGTGACTCTTCTCTTTCCATTAGAAAATGGACAACCCCACAGATGAAATTTTGGTTGCCTTTACTCTGTGCTATATGCTTATCTGATGATTATAACATTGGATTATCACAGATAGTCCCCCTCCTGAAGGCAAAAAAGAACAGGCAAATAATCCTCAAGTCTGCCTTGTTTCTCCACAGCTTGATGGCACTAGGAAAGCTCACATCCAATATAAAATGTTTTCTTTGCTCTTTTTGAAAGAGGTAGGAACTTAATACGTTTGATAAAGTTTATGACTTTTAAATGATTTATGGCCTTGACCTTCTGTTGGGCATTACCTGTAGGGATGAGTTTGATAACCCCATAGCATGAGCCTTGAAACCTGGGGCCTGTTCTGTGCTTGAGAGAAAATGTGCATATCTGAAGAGTAAAGCTATTTGAAGGGACTCTACTTTTGGGGGTAATTCTGATAAGTTCTGGTAAATCTCAGCTGATGATCAGCTTAGCTCTGTCTTGGAAGTCTAACATTTTCCCCTTAGGTAAAAGAATATGAAGCCATGTTTTACCTAGGCCAGGTCATGATTCAGCTGCAGTAATAACTGCATTTTATGTAATTGTGTCCACCAGATGCCTGGAAAATCGATTTGCTTGTTCCTTTTAATTGGTGGGTATTCTTTTTATTTGTTAATTATCCCATGTTATATATTTAATTTGATAAACTGCATTGGGGGGATGATATTAGATAAGCATAATACTACTTAATAAAAGTAAAACCAGGCATCAGAGTCCACAGTGCCTGAATGTAAACAAATGCACAGAGTGCAGGGTGGGTAGGGTGCCTGGTGTGTTTGGAAGGCTTATCCTTTATCTGTAGCTGTGTGTACCTTGCAGCAAATCC
Organism: Mellivora capensis; assembly: GCA_004024625.1. Classification (NCBI taxonomy): domain Eukaryota; kingdom Metazoa; phylum Chordata; class Mammalia; order Carnivora; family Mustelidae; genus Mellivora; species Mellivora capensis. The sequence goes on along the minus strand of PISX010001888.1, from coordinate 14,320 downwards.
AAGCTCAGTATTATCAGGTCTTTAAAAATGTCAAGGCTCTCAAGAAATCCAGACTTCATGTTAAATCAAAAGATGTTAAGGGTGCCTGGGTGGCTCAGTGGGTTAAAGCCTCTGCCTTCGGCTTGGGTCGTGATCCCAGAGTCCTGGGATAGAGTCCTACATGGGACTCTCTGCTCAGCAGGGAGCCTGCTTCCTCTTCTCTCTCTCTCTGCCTGCCTCTCTGTCTACTTGTGATCTCTGTCAAATAAATAAAACCTTTAAAAAAAGATTTTAAAATATCCATTACTAATTTCTCTTTCTTTCTCTCTCTCTTTCTCTCTTTCTTTCTTTCTCTTTCCTTCTTTCTCTCTTTCTTTCTCTTTCTTTCTTTCTTTCTTTCTTTCTTTCTTTCTTTCTTTCTTCATTTCCTTCCTTCCTTCCTTCTTTCCTTCCTTCCTTCCTATCTATCTATCTGTGAGCACAATGGATGGCAAACAAACCAGTTAAAAAGCAAGTCCCTAGCCAGGCAGCAAGAGGACAGTTTTCAACCTCAGCTGCAGTTGGGGTCGATAACTGAAAGCGCAACACAGGAAATGACTACAGAGCAGCTTTTAAGTAATGAGGGGGAAATTCTTTCAAGTGGCAGTGTATCCTGGAAGCTTTCTCCTCTTTCTAGAAATCCAAGCTTAAGAGGAAAACAAGAGATTCTGGAGAAGTATTTTCCGCGTCTGCAATACAGGAGAATTGTGAACAGGAGAACTGTTAAAGGCAGACAGTCACAAATGTCTGCATGTATAGCTGATAGTAGGGTGAGTTGGAACAGTAGTAGTGTTGCACGAGTGAATTACACCTCACTGAAGTTTAAATAGTTGTAGAAATAGAAGAGGAAGTTGCTTCATTTAGCAAATCAAATCTGATGTGTACATGTGACTTATTCAGGGCAGATCATCGTGCTTCTGGGTAGATGTGTATCTCCTCGGGGAAACCAAAAGGAATTACATGTTTGACTACAGAACAACTCTGTTTAGTCCTTCAGTGGCTTTCCAGACTTTGTAGCCCAGCAAAGTCCTTCTCTGTCTGACCCCTTCCTGCCCCTCAGCAGCATCTTCTGGCAATCCTTATCCCCTCATGTATTCCCCTTTTTCAGTAATAGGACGCCACTCTCAGTTCCCAAATGCCTCACGAGTCCCTTTGCTTTTTTTTTTTTTTTTTTTTAGAGATTTTATTTATTTATTTGTCAGAGAGAGTGAGCACAGGCAGACAGAGTGGCAGGCAGGGGGAGAAGCAGGCTTCCTGCTGAGCAAGGAGCCTGATGTTGGATTCCATCCCAGGACGCTGGGATCATGACCCGAGTCGAAGGCAGCCGCTCAACCAACTGAGCCACCCAGGTGTCCCAACCCTTTGCTTTTGCATCCCAGCATCTGTTATTCACTTTTTCTTGAATACAGTGTTGCCTGGTTAGCTTCTCTGATTTCCAGATTCGGCTCAAATATCTTTTCTTAAGCGGAATCTTTCTTATATCTAAGTCAGCATTTCATAAACTCTAGTTCAAGGTGGATCTTAAAGAAAATACAAAAAAATTTATTAATATCAGGCTCAGAAATGATTCTGATTCTCTGCCAACGTTTGCGAGAGAAGTATTTCATGAGCTTACTAGGTATGCTGTATAAGTCAGGGGTTTACATGAGTTTCCCAAATTAGGCATATTATAGCTCCTTTTGGATGACTCACAGTACACTTGAGCATATTAACAACTCTGAGAATTAGTGTAGTAAATATATTAACTTTGTTTGACCCAGTGTTTCTCAAACTTACTTGACAGTGGATCACTTTGAGAACATCTGCTAATGTTTTGAGGACTGTCTGATTTGGGAGTATAGTTTTGGAAAATACTGCCTTAAAATATGGTTTTGGTTAATAAGAGGAAATATCTTAGGAAGGAATGTCCTAGAAGTAATGGAAATAAGAGAGAGTTTTTGTCCATTTCTTTGAGTGGATTTCATGACTTGGTTTCAGTATTTCAGTATTTACATTATCAGTGGAGACCCTTTAAAGCTCTGGCCGCCCTAACTGCTGCGTGGTGTGTCCCACAATAAGAGATGCAAATTTATATCACAATCTCTTAAAGATTTTTACTTTGAAAAATTTCATACACACAGAAAAGTAAAGTTGGGGGTTGTTGAACCTACATGTACCTATTATCCAGCTACTACAAAAAATTTGGGGCTTTTATTCTTTATCATCTACACTTTCTGCTGACCTATTCTGACATATCCAAGATGTCATGTCATTTCATGCTTACACTCTTCAGTGTGCATCTTCATACAAGGGGATTTGCCTTTCATTACCTCAGTAATATTGTTGCACTTATAAAAATTATAATAATTCCTTAGTAATGTCTAATGTCCAGTCCATATTCAAACTTTTTTTAAAAATTGAGGTATAATTCACCATAAAATTTGCTCTTTTAATATACAAGTCCGTGGTTTTTAGGATATTCACAAAGTTATGTAACAATCACCACTATCTAATTTCAGGACATTTTTACCAGCCCCAGAGAAAATCTGTATATTAGAAGTCACTCTCCATTTTCTCCTCTCCCCACTAACCTAATCCTTCTCTCTAGATTTTGCCTGTTTGGGGCACTGTGGGGTCTTTTGGGACTGATTTGGGATGTTTCAACTTTTTGGTTATTACAAAAAAATGCTGTTACGAATATTCATGTATAAGCTTTTGTGATGAGATTTTCATTTCATCCCTAAGAGCGGAATTGCTGGGTCATATGGTGACTCTATGTGTGATTTTTTTTGAGGAACTGCCGAACTGTTTTCTAAAGTGATGGCAACATTTTACATTCCCACCAGCAGTATACGAGGATTCCAGTTTCTCCACATCCTTACCAATACTTGTTATTGCCTATTAGGTTTTAGCTGTTTGAGAGAATGTGCAGTGGTATCTCGTTGTGGCTTTGATTTGTATTTACCTGATGACAGATGATGGTAAGCACCTTTTCATTTGGTTATTGATCATTTGTGTATCTTCTTTGGAGAAATATGTATCCAAATCCTTGCCTAATTTTTAAGTGGGTTGTCTTTTTATTACTGGGTTGCAAGAATTCTTTATATATTCGGAATATATTCTGATAGTCCTTTATCAGATATATTGACTGTAAATATTTTATCCAATTCTTTGGGTTTCATTTCACTTTCTTGATAGTGTCAGTTGAAGCACAAAATTTCAAAATTTTGATCAAGTCCAATTTACCTATTTTTTTTTTTCTTCTGTTGCTTGTGGTTTTGGTATCATACCTAGGAAACCATTGTTTAATCCCAAGTTGTGTAGGTTTATGCCTGTGTTTTTTTTCTGAGAATTTTATAGTTTTAGCCCTTATATTTAGGTCTTTGATATATTTCTACTTCATTTTTGTATATAGTGTAAAGAAGGGACCACACTCTTAAGAGTAAAATGTTAGCTTCAACCTTCAGGGTGACCTAGAAAGATAGCTGTTTTCTCTTTGCCTCCATTTACGGTTTACCCGATGCCCCATTCCACCTCCTCCATCCTTACTAATCATGACATAATTCATTAGAATCTATTTGTGTACTACGGAGTACAATAATCAGAGTCTATGAGAGGACAAAGTCTCTATTGCACATGTGATTACATTTAATTAAGCAAACAACCACATTGTAATGGACATCTGCTGTTTTTGCCTTTCTTGCCTACTCTTTCTGTTTTTCTGAAATGGCACTTGGTCTGTTCTTTGTGCAGTCCCCTCCTGACAGTCTCTTTCTCTGGGCTGACCTTATAACATGTACTCCTCCTCAAGGTGTGGGCAAATTGCGCTGACTTAGCCAATGAGCATTTTATCTCTAGAGCCATAATGATTGGTTCAGAGATGGACATGGACCCAAAAAGGGTCAGGAGAGAGATACCTATAATTAGTGAGAAAGAAAACTGGTATAGGCTGGAAGTACTACTATCTTATTACCAGAAAGACATGTCTGCTTGCTTATAAAAGCAGCGTGAATGGAAAGGTCAGCTGGGAGATGGCTTCTTGACTACCCGTTAAATCTAGCTTTGCCTGAAGCTTAGACTGCTCTGGACCTTTCAGATACGTGAGTCTGTAAATTCCTTTTTATATTCACAGCTGAGAGAGTTGTGGTTGTTACGGACAGGTAGAAGCTGAAGACTCAAAATATATAAGATACTTTCTGCCTTCATGGACTTCACAGCCTAGAAGGGAGGCAGTTTTCCTGATACTTCATATCTTCTATTTAGACTTGTTCTTAAGAGAGAACTCCTTTTTTAACGAAAGCTGGTACGGTTTGCAGTAAAATTCTTGAGGAAAAAGGAAAGAATGGGGGGAATTTTATGTGGATGAGCCTTTGTTTAGCAAATTGCCAGCTGGATATTTTCATCCTTTGGAGTTTGGTACCCAGACTCCACTGGAATGGCTGGATGTCTGCCATTTTTCATCCAGATGGTGCTCCCTGTGCCTGTTAAATCAGGCGGGAAGTTGTGGTCCTTGTGTAGATTGGCAGCACACCTATTTCCAGCACACGGGATTTCCAGCATACTGAATTTGAGATCTAGCAATTATTAGAAGTCACAGATTCTTTTTTTCTGTCTCTCAGGAGATTATTTGTTTTCTTGATTTTCTTACTGAGCTGCTGTCTTCTCTCCTCTGCAATCCCCATAATTAGAAGGTCAGCCAGACTCACTGTAGCTTGGAATAAGATGATCAGAAGTCAGTATGAAAATGATAAGTTTTAAGCAAACAAAGTAAAAAAAAGTGAAGTCAAGCAATATAGCAATATTTTTTTTTTTCTTAAGAAAAATATCAAGGCTGATGTTGGTGCTGTTCCAGGGGCAAGCACTCAAAATCTTTATATGAAAGAGGCTCAGAAGGGGAAATTGGTGTGGCAATCAAGATGATGTATCTTGAAGTTTCAGTTGGACAGCAAGACCATATTTTCTCATTTTGTATGTTATTTGGGGTGGTGGATTTGGGGGCAGCTGATGGAGCTGTGAGTGGAAGGGTGATTCTCTTCCCTCCCCGACCCCTCCCACCCCCCGCCCCCAGCAGACTTCTAGTATGTACTACCGCTTCTGTCTTAGATTATTCCCAGGGCTCAGTGGCATTGTTTATAATGAGTTTGCCACTCTTGTGGTTGTGAATCTTGCCTAACAAAGAAGTTGTTCCTTTGGCACATTTACTAGTGGTGTGTAAAAACAAAAACTAAATCGGCATGACATATGCCTGCTAAAAGATTGCTATCTAAAACTGAGGATGACGCGAAAAGACAACTGTGTTGAAGCTGGGCTGCAGATTGTTCTGTTCTCTTTGGTGTCCAGGAGCCATTTGTCAGAGCTTTGGGAACAGAAGAGCCTGTCAGTTATCCTCATGTTGAATGTAGTTCATTTTGGGGAAATAGGTGAGGGGAAAATACAAGTTTTGGAATTACTCGGATGTAGTGTGAAAAGGTGACTGGAAGAGATGAAATCTGAGTAAAGCAGGGAGAGAAGACTATAGAAGGAAATAGAAATATAGAAAATACTATAATTTATTTTTAGTCATAGCTTTATTTAGATATAATTCACATGCTATACAACTCATCCATTTAAAGTATACAATTGAGTATTTCTTTGTACATTTGCAGAGTTGTGCAACCATTACAGCAATAAATTTTAGAATGTTGCACCCCAAAAAGAAACTTTGTGTATTTTACTATGGCACCCCTATTGCCCTTTGTCTTCTCTCCTCCTCAAGCCCATGCAACCACTAATATACTTTCTGGCTCTATAGATTTGCTATTCTGGACACTTTTATAGAAATGGAATCATATAGTTAAAATAGTGTGTGTCGTCTTTCACTGAGCACAACGTGTATAGGCCTCCTGCCTGTTGTCGCACTTATAACCACTGCATTCCCTTTATGGCTGAATAATACTTCGTTGTAGGGACTTACCCTGTTTTGTTTGTCCAGTCATCGTTTGATGCACATTTGTGGTGTTTTCATCTTTGGACTGTAAGGAATAGTACTGCTCTAAGCATTTATGTATAAGTTTTATTCTTACACGGATGTAATAACAGGTCAGTGGGAAACTATTCCAGCCAAGATGTCAGAAACGTTTGGTTGCCATAGTTTCAGTGCTGGTTGATCTTTTATCCACAAAAACTGTGACTGACTTCTAAGGAATAGAAACAAAATTCAGAAAACTGATTTTTAGTTCAAACTATGGAGCTGGAGCTTTCAGTGGTTCCATTCTGAGGAATTACTAAATTTACTCCCTTATACACATCTCTATTCAAGGCAGTGGTTCTCATAATCTTACCATTTCACTGTGCCTGAGGGAGAGGATATTCTTCTATCAGACACTGTGAGGCTCTCTATTGGTGATTCTCAGGGGCAAGGAGGGGCAGTAAGTAGGTGAAATAAATGTGAGGATGTCCTTCTGTGTGATCAGTACCATCATGGTACCCCAGTGATAGGAGAAAGGAGAGAGATGGTGCCGCCATCCTGGAAAAGTCGGAAAAGACTTTACCTCACAGATGTGGCCTCACTCAAATTTGAATTTTTTAAAAAATGAGCCAGAGACTGGCTTTTGTCACATTATAAAATAGCTTAAATTTTTGCTCACTAATTTTTTTGTTACCATCATAATCACTATTTTTTAGCACTCGATTTTTTTTAATGCCACTCCTTTTGTTAGGGAAACAAAATAAAATAAAATCATGTTTATATAACTAACTACCAAACTGTGTCAGTTGAACAGAATTAAAATTTTTTTTCTATGAACTGTTATTACTATTTTCTTCTGAGCTATTTTATAATCAAATTTTGACTGGCTTTTTTGTCCTTCTATCCAACTACTAAACAGAAAATTTGGAATGGAGTAGGTGCAGTTTTATGGGGCAAGATGAAGTTCTTAGTGTTGAAATAACAGATTTCATGAGTTTAAAAATCTTAGTTCCAGTGTTACCATTAATGCAGATTTCTGCATGTTTTCTCAATATACTTTTACCATAGAAATGACATTTTGAAATGTAGGTTACTGTTTAAGGAACATTATTGTCTTATTATAGCTGTTATGAAAATTGCTTAGTTTATTATATTAAAAGCTATAGAATTTGGGAGAAACTCTTAAAATTGATTAACCCATTGCCCAGAGACACAGTAGATGGTGCTTTTGGACAAGATTTTCTCTAGAAGTCTCCAGCTTCAGTATGATGATTATTTCAACACATGTCATTACACTGAAAAAAAAAATTGTATGTGAATAACCACAAATCCATCTTTTATAAATCACAAAACTATAAATATCAGTCCTTATTTGTTATTTAACACCTTCTTGCTTTGCTTTCATAGTTACTACTGATTGCACCAATAAAATAATGGAATGCTATGATTGATGCATTTTTAAAGAATTTTGACATCCTGAGTTTATATCAAAGTTAAAATTTATTTTTATAGATATAAGAATCGAATAGACTGAATTAGCAACTTGTTTGTCACTCCATAAACATGCCACTTACTTTGTACAGTAAGTTTGTTTGTTTTTTATAGACTCTTCAGTCATGCTGATTGTATTGGGATGAAGGCTTTCTTATGGAAACACTCTGACATTTGGGCTTTTAACTAAGTTGGTTTCTTGTTCCATAGGGAGATGGTTTATTGTTCATAATGAACGGGGCTCCAAAATTGCAAAGCAATTTTGAATAAGTCTTATGAAAAGGCTGCTTCTGAAGATAGAACAGTAGTTTTAAGAATAAGGTTATCTATAGCAAGAAGAAAAATACAGCCTCTAAAACAAAGCCATGTGTTCCTTATCAGGCTGTGGGTCCCTAGCAGGGTTAGATCACGAGGAAGAAAAGACCTGAGTTGTGCCTCTGGCTGGGGGAGGTGGCTGGAATCACTCAGTGGGATTGTCAGTGTGGGTTGGAGGTTCCAGTGCGAGCAAATGCTATCAATCTAGAGAGATCCTGGTCATAGCTAGAGAAAGACAATCAGTTGGAAAGGTAGAACCACAAATTCCTCTAGAATAATATGAAAGATGAATTTCCGCAGATGTAGATTGTTGAAGGTGAGAAGAGAGATGAGCCGTAGACTAACTTCAGCACCTTAATTTGCTTCCATAATTTTCCTGGGAAACGTGATGGTAAAAAACAAATTTAAACTTTTAGATTTAGATGTTTTATGGGTGATTCTTTTCTCAGAGGTCTAAAAAAAATCATGCAATGCATAATTACGGTCTGTGCAAGCATCTTTTTCCAAAACGTTTTGTCTAGGCAGTTTTACAAATGGTGAATAGAAACCACAGTTCCACCTTCGCCATCCCCCCCAGGAAGCACTGTCCCCACCTACCCTGCACACACTGGCAGCTCCAGGCCGCTAACAGGCAAGACCTCTCTCAGCGCTCCCGAAGCCAGGTTCATCTCGTTCCTCTCCTTGCCTGCCTGGAGGGGGCGCCCCACTCCAACCTGAAGGGAGCCCCACTCCCCCAATCCATCTGGGATTTATGTTGGTACATGCAGTAGAAGATTGAAAGAGTACTGCTTCTCCCCAGGAGTTGATTTTGGAAGACCCACTTACTGAGTACAGTTCATTCTCATTATGTAATGTTCGGCTGTGGTTGGGAGGAGAATTGGGCTTATCCATAAGCCACATGGGCTTATCCATAACATGGATCTCATTAGTACTGAGATGGGGTTGGTGATGGTTTTGAGGGTCAGAAAGCCTGGAATCTTGCCCATTAAACCCTCTTTTTCCATATACTAACCTTTTATATATATATATATAACCTTTTATATATATATATATATATATATAGCAGTGTTTTTTTTTTCCTTGAGATATTATTTTCCATTGGTCTCTGTGTATATTCCTGTGCCAAAACTGCGCACTTTTATTTCTTATAGGCATGTAACACTTTCTAATTCTTGGTGTGGCTAGTCTGCCCTTTAATTCTGCTTTTAAACTTCTTTTAACTATTTTCTTCTGTTTGAATGCTTTGCTTTTACGGTCTAAATATAGGCCCTCTCCCCTCCCCCCACCCCCATTTTGGCACAGACTATTTAGAACTTTTTTCTTGAAATGTTAATTTGGCTACTTTAGCAAAGTAACAGTAGTTAATTAGGGGGTATCATGAAGTTGATAGGAAAGGGTGTGCTCTATAAAACAACCAGTCAACTGTAACTCTATTAAAAGGGTTTATATGCTTAACTTTTAAACAGCACCTTCTTGAATTACACTCAGAAATAGAACCAATTGAATGCACCAATGTAATTTTTTCCTCTTTTCTATATATGCAAGGAGATGTACAAACTGGCTGTTTTCTATATCAGTTAAGTATCAACCACCTCTCTGTGAGCTTATAATATAATTCAGAGATCGCAAAAAGGTGCAGAATAGAGAAAGAGCAACTTTCATGGGGACCATGATCTTGCTTCTGTATTTATTGATTTCTTTACATTCTGCTTGTTTTCACAAAAATTTCAGGTTACTTACAATAAAAGTCCATTAAAAAAATATTTATTTGAGAGAGAGAGTGATAGAGTAGGAGCGAGGTGGAGGGGCATAGGGTGAGGGAGAAGCAGATTCCCCACTGAGCAGGGAGCCCAATGCAGGGCTCCATCCCAGAACTCTGGGATCACGACCTCAGCCAAAGGCAGACGCTTAGCCAACTGAGCCATCCAGGCGCCCCAAAAATCCATTTTTAAAAACACCTAAAATAATGAATATAGGAAGAAGAAAAGTAGGAAGGGATGGATGTTGTAGCTGTATGCCAAGAACTTTTGGCTAGGCAAAGGTCCCGTGAGGTGGGCTTAACAGACTTCACAGCTCATCAAAAAGGCAGACTGGTAGACCAGTCTAAGAACAATCTTTGTAGATTCCTTCATTTATTCAGGAAATATCTCTTGAACACCTACTGTACATCTGGCATTGTTTTAGACATTGGAAGTATAGTAATGAGCAAATCAGACACAAATCCCAGCTCTCATAGAGATTAAATTTTAGTAGAGAAGCGACAATAAACAGAACATACAATCTATGTGATTATGTTTTACAGGAAAAATTGCTAATGAGAAAAACAAATTATATGTGAAAGGAAGATAGGAGGTATTGCTTTGTGGGGGAATGCTTACCATTTTGATGGAGTGGTGGAGGGAAGACTTTTCTGAGAAATTGATTTTGGGAAAATGGCCAGAAGATCATGTTGGAGCAGCAGGGATGTCAAGGGAAGAGAAGTGCTGGCAGAGAGAGAAGTTGGAGCCCAGGCCTTGGTGTGGTTGTAGGAGGGGAGGAAGGAGAAGAGGCAGGGCAGAGTGGGTGAGGAGGGACTGGTAGCCCAGTGCCCTTATCTTTTACAACTCCAAAACCAGTCCTAGATGTTTCAAGGCTCTTCAGGCAAGAAAGGGCAGGGCCACAGATAGAACCAAAGAAACTAGCCAGCCATGCACACTTTCTAACTTTTGTTCAGTTGTATATCAGGTTTTTTATGTGCTCTGAGCTCTGAGTTCCCAGCACCTTGAAGAATGAATAGTAATGGTGTATAAAGGTACAAGTTTACAGTTTCTTTTCTGTTTACTGGGACATAGACCATTTTGAAATACTAGCGAACATTTTAGGATGTACTTCTAAATTTGATATATTACTGTTTCTTTGAGAAACAAACGAGAAAATTCTGACTTCTCTCTGGATGCACTTGGCATTATGAATACTTAGACAAATACCCACGAAGAGAGTGTTGTGCTCTCAGCTTGTGAACTCTGTGGTTCGTAATCTTGTTTAAGCAGTCAGAGTGGCAAGTAACAATTCCTCAAATATAGTTTCCTGTCATCTGCCTACCTGCCAAATTCCCCCTAAATTCATGGGTTCATGAATTTAGTTCACAAAAACTTACTGTGAAACTTGAGATGCTTGGAATAGTCGACTTCCGATTAATTTTGTACTTCTCTCCGGACAAAGGTGTCTTACAGTGATGCTGCTGGAGTCCTGTATTCATTTTCACACTTACGGTATTGTTGGCTGTTTGCTGTTTTTGAAAGAAAATGGAGTGATGTTTATAAAAATCATGATTCCAATTCTGTTCCAGAAGTCTCACCGGGTAGTCATTTTGCTGAGGTCTCTTCCATGTACTCACTAAAGGGGAAAACACCAGATCACTCTGCCTTTTCAGTGATGGGGAAGAATACATAATATATTTTCTTGGAAGCTGTTTTTTTTTTTTTTTTTTCCTTGTGAATAGGAGGAGGGAAGCCTACCATCTGTGCCCTGATGCATGTATAATCAAGCCTGTTTCCTCTGAAGTTGATGTTTGGTGCCGAAGATGAGTTGATTTTTCCATTTTAGTGACATTTGTGATTTTTATCACTCTGTGGAGAGGGAGGTGAGGGCGAGTGTTATGAATGTTAGGTCTCTGTGGCTGACACATTAGTGCCCTGCCAGGGCACGTTGTTTCTTGAGGCTGTCAGGGGAATGGATGAGGAAGGTGCCCAGTGGTGCCAAAGGTGTGGCTGGCCAGCAGTTGGACCACCGAGATGCCTCTGTGGCAGAGTCAACAGTTGGGCCAGAAAAGGTGTGACTCAGTAAAGAGTAGAAACATTGTTTAGTTGGAATGATTAGGAGCAGACCTTCTGGTCTCCCAGTTATTAGCTCATGGAAGAGTAAAGCGGAGGAAAGGGGCAGCCTTTTTTGGAGAACAGCACTGTTCAGAGCATGGGATATAGTGGTTTTAAGGGAAGCCACTTAGATCCAGAATATGGAATAGAGCCACAGCTTTGGAAGACAGGCACTTGGCGGGTTCTACAAGGCTGAACAGAGGGACTAGCAGAGAGGAGAGAGGGGAGGTCATTTGCCCCGCCCTCTTGGCCAGTGCTTGGAATAAAAGCAAGGTGTTGGTTGCTGAAAGCCTTCACCATCATTACATTATTTGGTACATGAGCAAATAAACTTGATTGAGAGCTTTAGTGGGGAAGAGTGATAGCAAGAACCAGGACAATAATTACTGCCTGCATTATTATTTATGTTTATATCTTCCCCACTAGACCTTGGATGTCCTTAGAGTTGTGTTTATGCTTAGTCATTTTATTTTATTTTATTTGTATATATCACCACTGTATACTGAAATGAACTGACAGGTGGAATGAATTTCTCCTTTTTAAATTTTTTTATTTTATTTTATTTTTAAAGATTTTATTTATTTATTTGACAGGCAGAGATTACAAGCAGGCAGAGAGGCAGGCAGAGAGAGAGAGGAGGGAGCAGGCTCCCTGCTGATCAGAGAGCCCGATGCGGGGCTCGATCCCAGAACCCTGGGATCATGACCCGAGCCGAAGGCAGAGGCTTTAACCCACTGAGCCACCCAGGCACCCCAATTTCTCCTTTTTTAAAAAGATTTTATTTATTTATTTGACAGAGAGAGAGAAAGACTACAAGCAGGGGGAGCAGCTGGCAGAGGGAGTGGGATTAGCAGGCTCCCACCGAGAAAGGAGCCAGACGTGGGGCTCGATCCCAAGACCCTGGGATCATGACCTGAGCCGAAGGCAGCTGCTTAACAACTAGCCACTCAGGCGCCCCTGGATTTCTCCTTTTAATACCATTTTTTTAACCTCTTCAGTTTGAGTAACTTGCTATTCAGATATATTTTGAGGAGCCCACAGTATGTAACATCACTTTTCTTTCTTTTAAAGGTATGGGATTTAATGACGAAGGATCACATAAGGGCAGAGAGCGGGGTCGTCTTCATGTCAATGCAGAAGTAATCACTGGTTCATTGTATATCAGTTCATTCATTCATTCATTATTCATTCATTTATTCATCAGACATGCACTGGGCACTACTTATCATGTGTCAGGTGCTGAGGACGCAACAGACAACATAATCAGTCATTTAAGAAGGAGCTCGCCAGTTTCTGTGTTTAAAATAGAAAGAACAAGAGAATAATCATCCACCTAAATTGTTTCCCAAGGAATTGTATTAGGAAGAGTTGCAAAGAGAATCGGGAATAATTCTTAAGAAACCTAGCTTAAAAAAAAAAAAGAAAGAAAGAAACCTTGCTCAGAGACAATATTGTGTGATCAGCTTAAAAGTATTGACCAAATTAACTTGAATTAACAAAATAATTTCAGTTACATATTCAGACATTTTAAAGCTTGTTACTTAAGACTAATTTTTCTGATAATATATGCAGAGTATTTTCATTAATGTTTTATAATAATACTAATGACTTATTAACATAGGTAATACATTGTCTCCTTATTGGCCTGTAATGGAAGTTTTCTCAAACTGAATAAAAGTACATTTTGTCAAATTGTTTACTCCTTCCAGGGACCTCTAGAAACATCAGTCCTGAAAGCATTTTATTTTAAAAGAAACTTATAGGTCATATTGCAAAGAATGAAGAAAGATCCAACTAGTATGATTTTTTTTTACCTCTCAAAATGCTCTGCATGTTGTGGATGTGCAAGAATTGCTCTTAGTGATCCCAGCTGATTTATTGAATCATAAGAGGTGGTTTTCCTTTTTACCAATCAATCTCCTTTTGTTGGCATAGTGCAGCTATGTTGTATGATTTGCTATATAAATCTCTGAACCTCTCATTTTTAAGAATGAATTTTTTTAAATGATCTTTTGCTATTTGGATTCATAGCCACCAGAGGCTATTGAAGAGGCTGCCTTAGAGTGTTGAGGATGGATGTCTACAACTCAGAAGTGTGCTGAGCTCTCAGAGGCCATGATCTTCATTATCTTTCTCCTGGTGCTTTGGATGTGATTAAAAATGATTCTATGTGGGTCAAGTATGAGGCGCTTATAGCATTAGCATCTCCTTTTTGTTTATATATATGTATACATAATAGCTTATATATATTTTACACACATGTATATTTGTGTATGCATATATGTTGATATATATATTGTGTATACGCATGCATAAAACATATATACATATACCTATCTATATATGATAATTTGAGAACTGAATACAAAAGTATCTAGTCTTGTGTAGCATCAAAGTTTCTTTATGTTGTGAAATATTAGCTCCACTAATGCTGTTCATTAGAAGGACATCAGTTTCTATCTGTCTTGGATTTCATGACAGCCTCTTTGAGGTGAACTTGAAGTTTCTTACATCCTTAGACATATTTTCTAAGGTCTAAGTAAAAAAATACTCAGTTTATTTTGTTATCTTAGGTTGTCAGATATTATTTAATTAAATTTCTTCATCCATAAACACTGTACATAGAAGAGCACCAGTTCCTCATTATGGGAGAAATAAAATATAACATGAATAATAAATTCAAAGTCATGGTGTAGAAGAAGCCAGATGAGACTCT